>PJEM01010417.1:37560-62887 GCA_004023845.1 Helogale parvula | reverse complement strand
CTTACCCAAAGCATTTATGCTGTTAACCTAACATCATTTCAGTGGCTGTGTGCCCTTGTCTTGTGGCTGTGCCATACTTTTCCATGACTGATTCCCTCGTTGGATGTATGATGGTGCAATGTAGCTGTTGAAAGCAGTAACTGGAGAGGCCTGATATGTCCTCACTGCCCCCCCCCGCCCCCCCAGCGCATGTTAGATCCAGCAAGGTGCTTCCTCGGTCTCCTTGCCTGTGAGATGCGCGGGGAACAATAGTACCGACATCCTGAGATTGGGCGATTCAGTGAAATGGCAGATGTTATCTAGATTAAAAGGGTGGGAGGGTTCTAAGGTCTCCCCCAGAAATGATAAAGCACCTCAGTTGGAGCACATGGAGAGCACTGGGGGAGCAGTAGGGGTGAACTTAATAAGCACCAATCAGAAAAGCGCAAGACGACAGACAAAATTGCTGGGAGAACTGGGTGAGAAAGGAGAGACTGGAGACCATGGCCTGGACCTGCAAAAGCAGGAGGGGTGGGGGTGGTGGGGGTAGGGAGAGGAGCAGGGGGCAGAGCCAGGGATGAGACGGGCTGTCCTCTCACCGGGGTTGGGCAGCCAGGTGGCTGTGTAAAACTGGGGAAGTTCCCAGCAGCACAGCGTCTTTTGAGAGAGCTGGGCCTAAAACCCAGAGAAAGGATGGAAAGCGCTTGCTGGGGGAGCGGGCTTTGCTTTGGTTTGTTTTGCGATAAATCTCTATAAACTCTATACAGGTAGGCCTTTGCTAGACATACCAATTAATAGCTTGATTTTTTTTTTTAATCCGCGCATTTAAAATTTTAGTTGATTTTTTTTTCTTGGATTTTCCCTGAAGAGTCCCTTACAAATGACCATTTCATACCTAGTTTTCAATATCGTCACTTCCTTCTCCCTTTGTCCATTGGCTAGAACTATGCAAAGTACATTAATGTTGACAGCAGACAATATCCTGAATGTAATGGAAAGCCATCTGGCTTCCACCACCTCGAAAGGTGACGGCAGGTTGGTTTGAGATTTACAAAGCCTCACCGATTGGGAGAAAGGATGTTTTCAATTCCCATCTTGTTCTGTTTTGCTTGCCTTGTTTGTTGATTAGCGTTGGTGACAAGCCGGGTTGGAGAATCTTCCTTCCCACTTTTAATCTACAAACTCCCTTCTGTCTGGTGTGTTGTTTCAGAGAGCTATGATCAGTTCAAGCTGAATATCCACAACCTGTTTCCTGTTCTCATTGACACCAAGAACGTGACGAAGGACATCTGGAAGGTAATGAACGAAATCGCTTCGTCCCAGTCACACTTCCCTTCTGCCCTTCAAGTTTATTTACTGAGAGCATGATCCCGTGAGAGTGCAAGCCAGGGAAGGGCAGAGAGAGAGGCAAAGCGCAAGGATCCCGAGTAGGCTCCGCACTGTCAGTACAGAGCCCAACACGGGGCTCGAACCCACAAACTGTGAGATCATGACCTGAGCCAAAGACGGACCCTTTACTGACTGAGCCACGCAGGTGCCCCCACTCCGTCTCTTTTTTTAAGTTGTTCCTCGAATGCTTTTCCTATTTTACAACGAGTATTGGTTTCCTTTGTATTTTAGCATCGGGTTATCAGCTTAGGAGTTATTTCCTTCCCTCGTTCAAGTTCCCATGTTTTGACTGAGTTGTGTGTAGCTCTTCTGATCTGAAGCCCACCACGGAACAGCCTGGTCTAGAGCTTGACGAGTATCCACAGCTGCTCAACAGGGTGGGGAGGCTCTGCTGAGCCGTGAGGCCCTGGGTTCCTATCCTGGGCACAACACTGTCACCTGGGAAGCCAAATCCCGACGTCTGAGGCCCGCCACCAGCGTCCTAAGGTTTAGAGAACTGGGGGCGGGTGGTGTTTCCACAGCTCCCAGATGACTTCCGTCGTGCAGTTCGGGTTTGAATTGCACATGGAGAAAGGAGGCACCTAACTGGCTTCAGTGCTTCTTAGAACTTAAACTGGGGAGCAGAGCAAGGGCAAACAGGTCGGCATTTTAAAGCCCGCGGCTGGTCACCTAACTATCCAATAGGGAAGCTACAAAAAAGGTGTCGGGTTACTTGGTACTCCTTTGCCCAGAGCCGCGTTTGTCATTTGTACCTCCCCAGTTTCTAGCTCTGCCACGATTCTGTGAGGCTGCGTGTCTCCATGTGACAGAGTCCTGGGTGAAGCAGGCAGGATGTGTGCTGACCAGAGGGGACCCGTGCACTCCCCTCGCCGGGTGACCTGGGATTGCCGAAGGCTCCCCGGTCCTTAGAGGGCCTGGTGTCGCGTGTGTCCTTGGCCATGGACTGGTGCCTTGGAGGCGTACGTTTATAGAACCCCTTAAACCTGTGCCTTTGTAGGAAGGTGGTGGGAGTTACTGCAGTTTTTCTAGCCTAGCTTATTGGGTACTTTCTAGAAAACCAAAGGAGGCTAGGGCATTAATCAAGGGATGAAGACTCGTATGTTGGAATAGGAAGAGGGGTTTATGGGAATTACTTTCCAGGTCCTTTCAGTGGCCCTTTGGGAACTCCCAGGTGGGTAACAAGCACAAGTGTTATTCTCCCTGACTTGTTTCCCGTAATTCTAGGAACTGAATTTCCCAAGAGTCTCAAATCTTTCAGAAGTTTATGAAGTCCTGAACAGGTAAAGAGGCTGTTTTTTTTGTTTTTGTTTTGTTTGTTTTTGTTTTTTTGGAGCTTCTTGTAGAGCAGGGGGTTCTCGATGGGGGATGGGGGTAGTTTTACTCCCCGGGTGGGGACACCCCTTTTTCATTGTTACAACAGGGGGCTGTACGTGCAGGTAGAGGGTAGAGGCCTGGAGGTGAAGGACAGCCCCCAACGGCGGAGAATTCTCCACCCCATGTGCTCCCGGTGCTGAGGCTGATAAACCCTGTCTAGAAGGGCAGGAAGCCAGTAAAATACCCGTGGCTGCTGAAGCGCGTGGTGGTTTCTGGTGGCCAAGGTTTAACTTCCTCTGCTCTCTTCCTGATGGAGTGAGAAGCCCCAGCAGAACAGGCCTTCCCTTCCTTCTGCGCCCCGATGCCCTGACGTTTCTTGGGGGCCTGCAGCAGTGTGGGTGGGCATGCCTCTGCCCCGACCTTCCTGTGGGAGCAGCGGCTCCTACTTCCCCTCGCGGCCCTGACCCGCTGCAGCCTGGGGGCTTGCTGGTGGGGACGCGCCAGGGTGGAGGCGCTGCTCTGCTGCCACCCTGGGTGCCTACAGTCAGGTCTGCCCTTCTCTGCATTCCCAGGATCACTGCCTTTGCCCCAGTCTTTCTTTTTCTTTCTCTTTCTTTTAATGTCTATTTTTGAGAGAGAAAGAGAGCATGAGCGGGGAGGGGCAGAGAAAGAGAGGGAGACACAGAATCGGAAGCAGGCTCCAGGCTCTGAGCTGTCAGCACAGGGCCCAACAAGGGGCTCAAACTCCTGAACCATGAGATCATGACCTAACACTTAACTGACTGAACCACCCAGGTGCCCCCCAGTCTTTGTTTTTCATTCCAGGGATGGTGGTAGCCCCATGGGCACCCCATGGCCTGTCCTACCTCATTTCCCACTGCCGCTCCAGTGATCTTTTAAAATGTGAACTTGACTGGGCCATGTTTCTCCTGTCTGCCTTCCTGATGTACCTTCAGCGCCTCCCCCTGGCCGCTGCCAACACATGAGCTCTTCCACTGGCCCCTGCCTTGCCCTGGGGGCTCCAGCCCCACACGCAGGCCAGGCCTTGCTCCGTTTCCCTCATGCCTTTGTGCCACTTCTATGTGTGAGATGCCAGACCCCTCCCCATCGCTTCGGCGAGCCAGTTCTTGTGACTCAGGACTCCTAGAATGCTGCCTCCTTCAGGAAGCTTCCGTCCCTCTTGCCCGTGGCCTCCATACCCTCCAGGGCCCGGTTCGGGCCTCAGGCACTGCAGTAGCAGGACCAGCTCTGCACGTGTCCTTTGGATCACCAGCTGCATGATCCCCGTGCAGAGCCAGGGTCGACTTTATCCGGCTTCCCGAGCTCAGGCTAAGTGTGTAGCCGATACTCTGAGCCACCATGGCCTCCCTCCCTGCTGTCGTGGGCCGCGCTGCTGCCTGCTTCCCGTGACCTCCTCCGCCCCTTCCTGGATCCGGCCTCTTTCTTCCTTTTCAGAAGGCACCCCAGTCTTGACACTTTTATTTATATTAAATTAAGATGGTGAGGAGAGACCAAGAAAGGCTTATTCTCAGTGACTGCTTTTTTCTTTTTAATCTTTTTTAATGTTTATTTTTGAGAGAGCGAGAGCGAGAGCGAGAGAGAGAGAGAGAATGAATCTGAAGCAAGCTCCAGGCTCTGAGCTGTCAGCACAGAGCCCAATGTAGGGCTTGAACCCACGAGCTGTGAGAACATGACCTGAGCCGAAGGCGGATGCCTTACCAACTGAGCCCCTCAGTGACTCTGACTTAATGCTGTTTTTCTTCTGTACTAGTGACTTGAATCCTGCCAAGAATTCCGGGCCAGTGATCATTCATGCAAGCAAGTGCGAAAAATATGGTATGTTGCCGTGAGCCAGAGCCTCCCCACAGTTGGCCGAAGACTGAGTGTCGGCGCTCTGGCCTGGTCTCCCCGTGGGCCGGCGTGTGGGAGCACGAGGGGTGCTCCGTCGTTTTCCTGTCTGTGTCCCGCGCCCCCCACCCCCTAAGGCTTTGCGCCCCCCTCTGGGGCACATCTGCTCCCATTGACGTGTGCCTAGCCTGCCGGGCGGCTCTTGGCCCCTGCTCCCTGCCTTGGGGGACCCGGGGTGAAGGTGGACGTGGGTGTGGAGAAGGGCACGCGCCTCTCTGGTGGTGGCACAGGTGTGGAGCCGGGTGGGGAAGGGGCCCCTTGTCCAGGCCGCGTTCTGACGGCCGCCCGGCTCTCTCCTGCTTCTGGAACATGGCTTCAGCTGAGACCAAGTACCCCCACGAGGCTGCGTATGATGCTTTCCTCTGTGGCTCAGGTGAGGGTCGCTGTCGTTTCACAGGGCGGGGGGCTCACGCTTCATTTGGGATGATCCCCCCCACCCCATCCCGAGGCTCTCCATCCACTTCCGGGGTCGGGGGTAGGGTTGCACGTAACCGGAATGCAGCACGACTTTGCATGTTTGGATAAGGGGAGCCGGTCAAACCTGGACGTATGTTACATCTCTAGTGTTTTCTCCTCAGTTCTTTTGAACGTGGCACATCTGCTCCTGTGGAGAGGACACGGGTGAGAGTCTTTCCGTCCCGTTATGGGGACAGGGTTCGCTGTGAGCTAAGAGTGCCCGGTCCCCGCAGCTCTCCCAGAGAGGACGTGTGCGGGACCTTGTGTGAATACGGTCCCTGCCCAGGGCAGCCTTTCCAGCTGGTCCCCGCCCCTTGTCCCAGCGTTGGGAAGAGCCCCATGCCGGGAGGCCGGAGCAGTAAGGGCGGCTCTGGGTCCTGTCCCCTGTCCCCAGCTCCCGGTGTGGTCCACTGGCTTTGTTCCCCGGCCGTCACAGTGAGGTAGGAGGGTGAACTGTTCAGGCCGGTAAAGGACACCTCCTTGGGGTCCATGCGGTCAGGCTGGGGAGAAGGGGAGGGACTCGGAATAGGGCGTAGAGGAAAGTTTCTAAAACCCCAAACTGGAATGCGTTTCCTGGTGGCCACGTCATCCCTGATGCCCACAGCCCTGGCCCGTGGGCACCGAGGCGGCACGTGGAATATGGGTTCTGTAGCATCGTCTGGGGTGGGGGGTGGGGTCCTGTCTGTCAGGAGCTGGGCCCGGCGAGGGAGCTCGTCAAAACTGTGACGGGGTCCCTGAGGCTGACTTGGAAACCTTTCCGGACTAATGAGAGTAGTGACTTCGGACTAACCTATTAACCTTGAAACTGCTTACGTTCGTCCGTGTTAGAACTGGACGTCACGTGTGGAAATCCTCTATGGTGTCCTGATGCGAGGCTTCTCACTCAAATGGGAAATCTGCCCCCTTGCTCTTCCCGGGGCTCTGACAGCATCTATGTGCTCACCGGGAGGTACCCACGTGCTCACCGGGAGGTACCCGCGTGCCAGACGGCAAAGGCCGCTAACAGCAAGAACGGCAGAAATTCTCCTCCATTCTCCTGTCTTCCTGAACTTTTCTGGTCCAGATTACCCCCGTATCTGACCTCCTATCCTCCTCCTCCGGGTCCAGAGGCACCACTTGACTGCTCCTTTTATTTGACCTAATCCTCATGACCTTAAAAACCCTCCTAGGTTTGGGGAAGCTCTATGGCTGCCCGGGCCTGCCTGGCTCCAACAAGTCCTGTGCTTTGTCACGGCCCTGCTCAGGGGTCTGGTAGCATCTGGATGGAGGCAGGTCGTGGTGGGCCGAGGCGTGAGGGACGGCCATTTGGAATCAGGGGTGATGGTCCCCTCAAGGGACAATAAAGTGGGCCTGGGGACAGCAGCCTCTCACAAGTTCTCCGAGCCCGTTGCTAATGTTTGTTAAGGGATCTTCACCAAAGTGGGGGTTCGGCTCTGGCCTGGGCCCCGAGAGAGCCGGAGTGAGATTGGTCGGTGGGGGGAAGCCTGCAGACTTGGAGGGAGGAAGGGCCAGCGGTCCGTGGCAGTGCCTTGCCCTGTGGTCACCAGACACTTAGCTGTGGCCGAGGACCCGTGCGTGACCACCGGTGTGCCTGAGTGCTCTGGGCTTTTCTCTGTCCCTGTAGAGCTGGCTCCCTGCTTGAGCCGTCCTTCCCCCTGTACCTCGATGTGCTGGCTCCGTACGTGAACCAGGTGAATCTTATCCGAGCCAGGATCCCTAAGATCGTGAGTAGCCTCTGTCTTGCTCCTTCCCCTCCCCAGAGCCGTGTGCAGGGAGCAGCCTGGTTGTTGGGGATCTCAGACGGGGTGCTCCCGCCCTGTGAGGCTCGTCCTCCTGTGTCTTCCTCCCAGACCGACGTGGATGTGCTCGTTCCTTCCCCCTCCCAGCCCAGACAGGGCCCTTCCCAGCCTCTCCCGGGACCTACAAACCCAGTAGTTTGCCAGCAGGAATGGCACAAAATCTCTGTTCTTCTCTCTGTCTTCTAGAACTTTTCTGGTCCCGACTCCCCCAGCACCCGGCCTCCCATCCTCCTGCTCAGCGTCCGGAGGTGGCCTGGGGTCAGCGAGCAGCAAGTCTATCGTGAGTTTCAGAATCTCTGCAAGTTTGATGTCCGGCGACTCTCGAGGAGCCAGTTTCTGCTCTTGACCAATAAGTTCAAGGAGTAGGTGTTTCGGTTCTCGGCCCGTCCTCCTGCCCCGCGGCCGCCCCGTCCCGGAGGAGCGCGTCTGCTACGTGCACGCCTGACCTCAGACCCTCTCTTGGCAGCGCTCGGAGCATCCTGAGGGAGTACCGGGGCCACCCCACCCTGCAGCTGACCCCGTACCGGTACTGGAGACACTCCCCGGACGTCAGCTGCCTGTTCCAGTAAGTGACCGGCCCGCGGCCCCGCTGGGTCTGAGCGGAGCCCGGTTCGCTGGCCCGTGTGTGTCGTAACGGAGTCCTCAGCGACTGTGGTGGCCTGAGCGTTGTTCACCGGACGGAGCTTTATTTAAACGGCCGCCGTGTCGGGTACCGGCGTAGGGTCTAGGCCTTCGTCCGTGAACAAACAGTCATGCCCTCCTGGATCTCACACTCCCGTGGGAGGTAACAAGCAAGTGAATTGCACGGTGGATCAGGTGACCAGTGTTTGTTTAAAAACAAGAGCAGGTCGGCGGGGTGGGGGCCCGGAGAGGGATGGACCATTAGAGGAGAAGGTGGGACCTCATGGAAGGCTCCGAGGAGGTGAGGGAACGAGTCAGGCAGAGCACGGGGAAGACGGGGTCCAGGCAGCGGGCAGAGGCCCCCGAGAGGGGCCGTGAGGAGAGAATGGACGGGTACGTCCGGCGGGGGACTGCGGGTGGTTGGGGGTTTATCAGCAGGGGTGGGGTGCAGACTGCAGAGGACACAGAGGGCTGGGGAGTAAGCCGGGAAGCCAGGCGGGCATACTGTCGACTTGGGGCTTGGACTGCATGGCGACGGAGGACGGTGCTGAAGGCACATCCCGGGCACACTGGAGCAGGGTCGAATTTGAATCCGGTTTTTGACCTGCATAACTGAAAGATGAGGTTTCTGTTTTTTTTTTTATTTTTTATTATTTTAATGTTTTTTAATTTATTTTTGAGAGACACAGCATGAACAGGGGAGGGTCAGAGAGAGAGGGAGACACAGAATTGGAAGCAGGTTCCAGGCTCTGAGCTGTCAGCACAGAGCCCAATGCAGGGCTCGAACACACAAACCAGGAGATCATGTCCTGAGCCGAAGTCGGACGCTCAACTGACTTAGCCACCCGAGTGCCCCTGAAAGATGAGGTTTCTTTGCTAGGGTTTCAGCTTACTGGTTGGGAGCTGTATGTATAGAAAATGGCATGCTTAGGGCGCTCGGGTGGCTCAGTTGGTTGAGCATCCAACTTTGGTTCAGGTCATGATCTCGCGGTTTGTGGGTTCGAGCCCTGGGTCAAGCTCTGTGCTGACAGCTCAGAGCCTGGAGCCTGCTTCAGAGTCTGTGCCTCCCTCCCTCTCTGCCCCTCCCTTGCTCATGCTCTCTCTCTCAAAAATAAACATTAAAAAAACAAAAACAAAAAACCGATGGCATGCCTGAGGAAGTTTGGCTCCGTGGCGATCTTCCTTCTGCCTGCCAATCTCCGACATGAGCCTCGGGCATGGCTGGTGTGCGTGGGTCTCGGGGCTCTTCTGGGCCGACGGCGGAGGCTCATGCAGAGGCACCGCTGACCGGCGCCCTGTCTTGCAGAGTCTGTGGTGTGGTGGCCACCTGGGCCCTCCTTGCTTTCATCCTCGGAAGACCTGACCCCTGAGCGTGACCTGCTGCCTCGGTCCCCTCTTCGTGCCTCTCAGGGACCGCCGTCCACATTGGGCCCCTGGGGCTTTGTCTTGGCAGACCGGTGTGTGCCGTCCTTGTGGGGACCTTTGTTCTGAATGTGAAATTTGGTAACTATTATCAACAATAAAGAAATCTTTAGATGTGAACTTTTTGTGGCCAAAACTTTTCTTTTCATAAATGGGGAGAAGTGCCCACCTCTGGGAACTTAAGCGAATGTTCCAGGGGGTCTCCTGCGCGGACAACTAGCACTGGATGCCCGGTGAACAAAGGGCCACGTTATTCTGGGAGAGAAATTCTTGGCCAATAGGCTGGTTGGGATTTAAATCCGGGAAATGGTCAAAGTGTGCATTTGTGATGTTTAGATAACATTTTACGGTTTATAATGTTCAACAGTCACTTCAGAAATAAGAATTACCCAGGGGCGCCTGGGTGGCCCAGTCAGTTAAGCATCCGACTCTTGGTTTTGGCTCAGGTCATGATCTCACAGTTTGTGAGTTCGAACCCTGTGTCGGGCTCTCTGCTGACAGTGTGGAGCCTGCTTGGGATTCTCTCCCTCCCAATCTCTGGCCCTCCCTGGCTTGCTCGCTTGCTCTCAAAAAAATAAAAATTACACAAGAAACAAATGTATCCACACCACAGCTGTGCACCCCAAGGGCTCAGGAAGACTTGGGTCCTTTGTTTCCTCTGCAGAGCTCCGCACCCGCCACACCCACAGGGCGCTCAGCTTCAGAGTAGCTATTCTCTCTCAGAACTTGGCTGGGCTGTTGGTTTAACCTTGAACTTCACTTATGATTCAGCAAAACCTTCCTAAATGGGGGTGGGGAGAGGGGTGCAGTTTTTTTCTCCATAAAACAGGTGTGTTAGTGGTGGCAGCTGCCCCACGGGGGGTTTGGAGCTCCTGTCCTGAGGGTATGAGTGACCGATGGGGTGCCATCCCTCGGTTGGGGGTGCTCAGGGTCAGGCCAGTGACACCGAGCTCTCCGTGGCGAGAGGGAAGTTTCACCCACAAGGCATCCTAGGGGGACACCCCCCTCATCCCCCCAGCAGCTGTCACATTGTATACACTGAGGAGACTGCCCTTTTCTCGCGTGGGCTTTTGGGGCCTAGTCTTAGATGGGCTCCTCATTCAGTGCTCCATCGTGAGAGTGAGAGCAAGCTTAGGTCAGTTTTGACTTTCCGGGGCCGGAGCCCTGGGAGCTGTTCTCAGTGGCTCTGGAGTGAGAGCCCCCTGTCGTGACTTCACTCTTACCTGCTCGCAAGTCTTTACCACACCCCTGCTGCACGTGCCCTCGGTGGGGCTTCTGCTGATGGGGGCACTCTGCCATCGGACTGTGGGAACGCTGACAGCACTCACTGTCAGCTGGCCCTGCTTGGTGGGGGGTGTGGGGGGAGGCAGCCGAGCTGCTCGAAGCCCCTGGCTGTGCTAGGGCTCCAGCTCCTGATTCTCCTGGAGTTCTTTCCTCCCTCCCTCCCTTATTTCGACAGAAAGAGCCAGTGGGGGAGGGGCAGAGAGAAAATCCCAGGCAGGCTTCCTGCTGTCATCAGAGCCCGATGTGGGGCTCGGACTCTCAGACCACCAGATTATGACCTGAGCCGAATTCCGGATGCTTAACTGACTGGGCCGCCCAGGTGCCCCCCCTTGGAGGTTCTTGATCTACCGAGTATGGGGGTGGGGAGCCCGGGGTGTCAGCGGGTGGGCCTTTTGCTGTCCTCCCCCTGCTTCCTTCTCACATCCAAGTTTTTCATGTAGTTCTGTCTCCCATCCTTCCACCGTTAAATGAAAACTCCAAAGCAAAGTGTAAACCGGATGCTCTACCCTCCCCCCTTCCCCCTGCCTCTCCCTGGGGCCCTGGCCCTCCTTCCCCTTTCAGGCTCCTTTCCCTTCAGCAGGGCCAGGCTTGGGGCCAGCCAGGACCTGCCTCCCACTCGCTCTGCTCCACTCCTCTCCGCCGCCCCTCTGCGAGTCCTTCCGTGGGTTCTGGGCACCCTGAGCCCCTGGCCTTCCCGCTTGCTCCTGTCCTGTAGGCCACGTGGCGCACCCCTCCTCTCCCTCGGCCTGGCTCCTCCCCTGCGCCCCTGAGACTCTGTCCAGCCGGAGTCCCCTCTAGGTCCTGGATCTCTGCCGACAGGCAGGCGAACCGGGGCTTGGGCTTATCCTGCCTGTTTGAACGCTTAGTACCGTGCGGCCGTGGTCCTGGCCCGTCCCCTCACGGTGGCTGCTCCCTCCCCAGAACGTGTGCGGCTCCCCCGTGCTCCCTATGCTTGGAGCCTGAATTCTTGGGTGCTGCTCCCAGAGGCACCTTATAAATGAGGCGTCTGCAGGCACCTGGGGGCTTGGTTGGTTAAGCGTCTGACTCCTGACTTTGGTTCTGGTCACCATCTAGTTCATGGGTTCAAGCCCCGAGTCAGGCTCTGCATGGACAATGCAGAGCCTACAAGGAATTCTTGCCCCCTCTCTCTCTGCCCATCCCCCGCTCACTCTGTCCTTTCTCAAATAAATAAAGAAAAGGGAGTCTCATCATTCTGCACAACTGACATGGTTCCACCTCTACAAGAGGAAAGGACACGCGGGAGCCCCGATCATCCGGCCGAGGCGAGTCCTGGTGACCCTGGGGTCCTGATTATGTGGAAGTGGCTTGACTCCAGTCCTGGCTCTTAGAACGGTGGAGTCTTGCTTGTAGTTCAAACACTGAGATTTTTAGCATGAGAAAGATCGTGACTGGAAATCGTCTTAAAACGATCATCTTAAAATTAGCCTTTCTCTTTATATCTTTCAAGTACTTTTCCCCTGAGAGATGAAAGTCTGTGTCATTTGTGATCACCTTTGGAATACTTTTTTGTTTTAAAGATTTTCTTTTTTAAAATTTTTTAAACATTTTTTAATTAATTTTTTTAATGTTTTATTTATTTTTTGAGAGAGAGCAAGCATGAGCAGGGAAGGGTCAGAGAGAGGGAGACACAGAATCTGAAGACAAGCTCCAGGCTCTGAGCTGTCAGCACAGAGCCTGATGCAGGACTCGAACCCACAAATAGCGAGATCATGACCTGAGCCGAAGCTGGACTCTCAACCTGAGCCACCCAGACGCTCCTCAGCCTGCTTTTTTAAGTTAATTTTTTAAAGTTTTTATGAAGTAATCTCTACCCCCAGCGTGAGGCTCGAACTCATGACCCTGAGATCAAGACTTGCAGCTCTTGCACCCGAGCCAGCCGGGTGCCCCAGCCCGTTCTTTATGCTCTACCGTGTTCCAGTCTGCTCGCAACGCAGGGTTACGAGCTGATGCCCATGCTGCCACCACCTGGACCCCCCGGCCCGCTCTGTCCTTGCTTCCCCAGGACGGTGGCCCAGCCCCGGCTGCAGACATAGACCCCAATGCCTGTGCTCTGACTGCCGGGAACCTGGCCCCACCTGAGCGTGGAGAGCGCCGTGAACAGAAGCCTCCTCAGCTCAGCGGGAGCCCAGGGAGCTGGCTCCCACGTGGGCTCTGGCTGTTCCGTCAGGTGCGTGGACACTTTTGCTCATGAACTTGTAGAGAGGAGTCGCAGGGAGCTGCCCAGCCTCCTGCCTTATCCTCTGCCGTGGAGAAGCACTGACGGTCGCTGCCTTTGTGACCTTGGAGAGACCCACACGCGTGTGTGAAATGTGCTGCCCCGAGGTCTTTGGAAGCCAGAGTTTATATGTTTTTATTTCTTAGTCTTTTAGATTTTTTAAAAAAATGTTTATTTGAGAGAGAGCACAAGCGGAGGAGGGACAGAGAGATACAGAATTGGAAGCAGGCTCCAGGCTCTGAGCTGTCATCACAGAGCCCGACGCGGGGCTTGAACCCACGAACCGTGAGATTGTGACCTGAGCCGAAGCTGGACCCTCAACTGACTGAGCCCTCCCGGCGCCCCTGTACGTTTTAAAAAATAAATATGTTGTAGAGAACAGACCAAAAAGTCAGTACTTCTCCTCCTAACTTAACGTCGTTTTACACTTGCTCTTGTACACTTGCGTGCACACCACACGAATCTTAGAGTGCGTCTTCCTCCACCCACTAAGCACCACAGAGCACTGCTGTCCCAGTCCTGGGGCCCGTGGCCACGAAAGCATAGAAAGGTGGGCACATAAAGGGTGCATCAGGTAACTCAGAGCCAGCCACAGGGAAAATGAGAGAAGGGGGTAGTTTGCCACATTAGAGCGTTCAGGGGCTCACAGAGGTGCTGTGTGAGCAGAGACTTGGCAGGAGAATAGCCCAGGATGCCTGTCGAGAGGGCTCCAGGTGTCGCTGCAAAGGCCCTGCGGCAGGGGAGTGCGGACTGGCTGCATGGCTGCCCAGGCGGGAGTGGCGGGAGCAGAGGGCTGGGAAGCAGGGAAGGGAGCATCTGGCCAGGCCCTGGTGACGCTCTTCTCAGCGGACTGAAACCAGGGGAAGGCCCAGAGCAGGGGGAGAAGGGGCATGGCCGGCTCAGGTTTTATTTCTTTATTTTTTAAGTTTCGATTTTAAGTTCATTTTGAGGGAGAGAGAGTGAGCACGCACACACAAGCAGGTGAGGGGCAGAGAGAAGGAGAAGCAGAATCCTAAGCCGGCTCCACACCCTCAGCACAGAGCCTGATGCAGGGGCTCAAACCCACGAACTGTGAGATCACAGACTGGGTCAAAGTCAAGAGTCAGGTGCCACCCAGGTGCCCCTAGGTTTGTACTTTCATTCCAGTTTAGGTTTTATTTATTTTTATTTATTTTTAATGTTTATTTTTGAGAGAGAGAGAGAGAAAGAGAGACACGAATGTGGGGGAGGGACAGAGAGGGAGGGAGACACAGAATCAGAAGCAGGCTCCAGGCTCCAGGCCGTCAGCACAGAGCCCGACACGGTGCTTGAACTCACGAACTGTGAGATCGTGACCTGAGCTGACTTCAGATGTTTAACTGACGGAACCACCAGGGGCCCCTAGGTCTCTTTTAATTCCAGGTTAGGCGTTGAGGGGCTGCCTCGGGCCGCGAGGGGCGGAGGGCCAGGCGGGCCGGTGCCGCACCAGAGCTCCTCCGGCCGCACAGCCGGGCCCCTCGCTGCTCCTCCTGCGTCTGCACCCTTGTGCCTCCCGCCCGGCTGTGCTTCCGGTTTTGCAGGATGTGATGCGGTCAGTGTACTGTCCAAGGCATGCTTGGGATTTAAGAGGCTTCCAGGGGGAGGAAACCGAGGGGCCGTCGCCACGCGGGAGAGGACAGTTCCTCCAGGAGATGCCAGTGCCCCGCGCCCGGACTGAGCAGCAGACGCCCCCCTGCTCTGGGCACGTCCTACAGCGGCATCGTCCGGGCTTCCCTGCAGGCCCCCAGGGGAACGGCTGCCGTCACTTCGCCCCACCCCACGTGGACTTCGGGGCCCGCGGGAAGGGGTGGGGGGGCCGGAGTCCAGGCAGTGCTCTCCTCCCCCCGCCGTGCACACCTGCATCCGTGGAGGAAGGGGAGCACGTCTGAACCCACACGGAGCGGCCGAGGAGGACTTCCCTGCGGCAGAGCGCAGCCCTGGGGCCTGGGCCCGAAGCTCAGTGGAAGTGCTCCCTTCCCAGCTCCGGGAGGATCCCACGGCAAACCCAGAGCAGGCCCCTGGGAAGGAAGTTCTAATGTCTCTGCCCTCCTCGGTAGATGCCGTGTAGAGGCACCCTGCAGTCACACCTCAAGTTATTTCTGTTTTTGTAACTGTTTTTTTTTTAATTTATTTTTGAGAGACAGAGGCAGTGTGAGCAGGGGAGGGACAGAGAGAGAGGGAGACAGAATCCAAAGCAGGCTCCAGGCTCTGAGCTAGCTGTCAGCACAGAGCCCGACACGGGGCTTGAACTCACGAGCTATGAGATCATGACCTGAGCCGAAGCCAGCCACTTAACCGACTGAGCCACCCAGGTGCCCCACACCTCAAATTATTTCTAAAGAATTGGAGATGTTTGGCTGTTAAGTTGCGGGCCAGGTGAGCCTCTTTTCAGTGTTCCTTAAACACTTCCCAGTTTTGTGACTGTTTTCTTACCCAGAGCTCAAACTTTGCTAAAATCCAGGACCTACATTTGGTGTTTGGAAAGAAAATGAGAAACTTACGTGTTTTCCTTACTGTTGATGGTTTCATTTTGGAACAGCTGGGTGGCTCAGTGGGTTACGTGCCTAACTCTTGATGTCTCGATCCATGCTGAGCGCAGAGCCTGCTTGGGATTCTCTCTCTCTGCCCCTCCCCTGCTTGCGCATGCCTTCTCTCTCAAAATAAATAAGCATTTAAAAAAGTTTCAGCATAGGGAGGGGCACCTGGTTGGCTCAGTCAGTTGAGTGTCTGACCTCAGGTCAGGTCATGATCTCACAGTTTGTGAGTTCGAGCCCCACGTCAGGCTCTGTGCTGACAGCCAAGAGCCAAGGGTCTGCTTCAGATTCTGTGTCTCCCTTTCTCTCTGCTTCTCTCCTACTCTCTCTCTCTCAAAAATAAATAAACATTAAAAGAATTTAAAAAGTTCCACTTTATAATGCACATATTGGTACATGTAGCGCCCTAACTTATTGGGGGTCTGCACATCCAGGTTAATGCTCAGCCCTGTAGTGATAAGCGCAGACCTTGTTTGGAGACGGATCACTTCCTTGCTTTCAGCGTTGGGGTTGCCTTTGGCAAGGGAGGAAAAGCCTTGGGAGGCTGGCCCGAAGGGAGAGCCCTGCCCGGACCTGCAGGCGGGATGCTTGAGGATGCTGATGACGGATGCTTCTGGGAGGGGGTCCCCGTTCTCGGGTACGTTCTGGGTGGAGCTCAAGAGGCTTTACCATTCGGCAGGTGGAGGGGCACACACTCCGTGGGGGAGTCCTCCTCTGTCCCCCGCAGGCAGGGCTCCGGGACCTGCTGAGGCATGAAGCCCAGTGAGCACAGCAGTCGTGTCTGATCCAGGCGGCTGGGGGGAGAGAGCCGGAGCCAGTGGACAGATTCCAAATACCGTGAAGTGTCATTCCAAGTGCTTAGTATTTAAGCTTTGAGTCACCTCTGTCTAAGGACCGAATCCAAGAGGGTCCTGGGACCTGTGAAGTCGGGTTCCATGAAACCGAAGACACAGGTCCGGCCGCGGTTGGGGCCCACGGTCCCGCACACCAGCTCCACGAGCCGCACTGGGGTCTGGCGGCCGGGCTGAGAGCCCCCACAGAGCTTTCTCTGGGGGCCTCATGGGTTGGAAATCCGGGCACACACGGGCTCGGGTGTTCGTCTCCTCTATGTCCAGAACTCCACCGAATCCCTTGCTGCAGACTCGTTCTGCCCAGTGCGGAAGGAGGAACTCACCGCAGTAGCAGGAAAAGTCTGACACACTCGGCGCTGCCTCCCTCGTGTCTCCCCTTGCTTGACCCTCCCCTGATCCGTAGCCCTGGGCGGTGGGTGGTGGATGCCCCAGCCAATCAGCACTAGCTTAACCGTGGTTTCTGCGGAGCCAGAACCTCTCTGTGGGTGCCCCTTCAGAGGACCACTTCCAGAGCTGGGCACGACGGCTTCCTGGACTTCGCTGACCAGCCCACCTGTGCCCTCGCTCCCCGTCACGGTGCCAGGAGGCTCTCTCTGATCCCCTGACGTCCGTCCTCCAGTCTTGGTTCCTCCCGTGTTCCCAATATGCTTCTAGTAGCTTGGTTTTTCATGCTGAACCCTACAGGACCAGACACGCTCCATTCCACCACCTTGCCGTCGTCACAATCCATGTCTGTGTTGTCCCAACGTAGACTAGCAAGAGCCCCTTCCGGCCCTTTGGACTCTATGCTGCTGCTAGGAACAATTTCTAAGTACCGTTCTTAGAAAGTTTCTTCCTCACTTCACTGGAAACCAAGGTCACGTCTACAGGGAGCCCCCACCCCACAACGTCTAGCACAACTCTTCCACCCTTTTACCCTTCTCTTGTGCTTTGGTTTTATTTGCAGCACGAATCAGCACCTTACCTGCTGTTCATTTTTCATCGCTGGTCTCTCCACTAGGATGTCAGCTCCGTGAGGGCAAGGTCTTTGTCTCACTTCTGTGGCGTCCCCAGCGCCTGGCATGCAGGAGCCCAGTGGGTCTTTGTCTAATGATGAATCAAACTCCAGGCCTGGAGCATCTGATGGATGGCCCCTCAGTCCTGTGGCACGTGTCGTTGTCAAGGTAGTGGGGGAGGGGTGTCTTCTTTTCTTTCTACACCAGATAAGAGGTGAAAAGGCAAGAAGGCTTTTGGATGCTAGGACAGAACAAAGGGGTCACAGACTAAAAAGAGAAATATTTCCCCGTATTATTTTATCATAAACTAGGACTGCAATGAGTAGGTAATTGAACACTGTCAGGAAGAATGACTTTAAATTCACTTAAAACCAACATGATTTTTTTTAAGTTTATTTATTTTGAGAGAAAGAGTATGCAGGGAAGGGACAGAGAGAAAGGAAGAAAGAGAATTCCAAGCAAGCTCCATGCTGTCAGGGCAGAGCCTGACTTGGGGTTCAGTCCCACAACCCACAAGATCATGACCTGAGCCAAAACCAAGAGTCAGGCACTTAACGGACTGAGCCCCCCAGGTGCCCCCAAGATGATTTTTTTAAACCAAGATGATTTTCTAAGTTTATTTTGGGAGTGTTTGCCGTATAATTGGATTTAATGAAATGTTTAGAGGTGCAGCAGGCATGACTTTGAGTAGATAATGAAAGAAAATGCAAAATGCTTATTGATTCATGATGTGGTTTCATCTTAGCTTGGGCAAACCATGCAGTATTTAATACATAGTAGCAGAATATTTACTATTGAAGCTTGAAAAGATGTGAGTTCTTTGGGTGCAGTCTTTCATTTATGCATGTGAGAGGGTTGTCTTTTTTTTAATATTTTTACATTGTAGGACTTGTTTTGCTTGTTGGTGGTGTTTGCCTATTTAATACATTCTGTCAAAGACAGGAATTACATGCTGGTTTTGTTTTTTTTCCCCCTAGGGGGTGTGTCTTGGGTTTTTCCCTTATTATTTTCTTTACTTTTTTTTTTTTTCTTCCTCTTCTTTTTTATGGTGATGGGGGTGGTTATGTTTAAATGAAGTTGCTTTTACAGCACCAAAGACTTAATCATCCATTTCCTATATAAAAGGTAGCTACTTTTCTGCATGGACCTCAAGTATATTGCAGTATAGAGGTGGAATTTAAGGAAAGGTATTAAGCAGGCTGTGTTGTAGCTTATGGGCATGTAATAAATTGTATCATGTATCTTGAATGTATCATAGATAAGCTGCTATATAACGATCGCCACTTCAGATAGCTGTGAAATTAGGTGATTAACTAGTTGGTACTTAACCTGTTAATTTCTGTATAAGTCTAATTACATGAAATAGAAGTGGGGGTTTTGATTTTTTACTTTGCTTTTCTGTTTGGAGTGTCATTGTAACTACTGTAGTGTAAATGACGGAAAATAATTGCATATGTTAAAAAAATAAATTGTGTTATATTAAAAAAAATAAACCAAGATGATTTTCACTTTGGCAGACAATTTGTCCAGATTAACTGGCCTGTGGTCAGTAAGTACAGTCAGCAAGTGAACGAGTGTATTTACTTGGAGGCTCGCTTCCCAACCTATTTGTATGAGTGGGTTGTTTCTCATGGATACGTTAAGATTTTTCTGGAAAAGTGACGTGCGCTTGCTTGCTTTGCTCTAAAGTCTTCCAGGTCAGAACCTCCTCAGCCGAGCGCTCTGCCGCGCAGCTGTGTTGCCCGATGGGTGGTGGTGGTGTTGATGTTGATGTGCTAGGGAGGATCTAGAACAGTTTTTTTAAAAAAATATAATTTATTGTCAGATTGGCTTCCATATAACACCCAGTGCTCTTCCCGACGAGTGCCCTCCTCCATGCCCACCACCCACTTTCCCCTCTCCCCCAACCCCCATCAATCCTCAGTTTGCTCTGTGTATTTAGGAGACTTTTATGGTTTGCCTCCCTCCCTCTCTGTTTGTAACTATTTTTTCCTTTTCCTCTACCCCATGGTCTTCTGTTAAGTTTCTCAAGATCCGCATGTGACTGAAAACATATGATATACGTCTTTCTCTGACTTATTTCACTCAGCATAATACCTTCCAGTTCCATCCACGTTGCTGCAAATGGCCAGATTTCATTCTTTCTCGTTGCCATGTAGTACTCCATAAAGCACATCTTCTTGATCCATTCGTCAGTGGATGGACATTTAGGCTTTTTCCATTATTTGGCTGTTGTTGAAAGCACTGTTGTAAACATTGGGGTACATGTGCCCCTATGCATCAGCACTCCTGGCAGTGCTATTGCTGGGTGATAGGATAGTTCTATTGTTAATTTTTTGGGGAGCCTCCACACTGTTTTCCAGAGCGGCTGCACCAGCTTACACTCCTACCAACAGTGTAGGAGGGTGCCCATCTCTCCACACCCTCGCCAGCATCTATAGTCTCCTGATTTGTTCATTTTAGCCACTCTGACTGGCATGAGGTGGTATCTGAGTGTGGCTTTGATTTGTATTTCCCTGATGATGAGTGACACTGAGCATCATTTCATGTGTCTGTTGACTATCTGCATGTCTTCTTTGGAAAAGTGTTTATTCAAGTCTTCTGCCCATTTCTTCACTGGATTATTTGTTTTTTGGGTGTGGAATTTGCTGAGTTTTTATAGATTTTGGATACTAGCCCTTTATCTGATATGTCATTTGCAGCTGTCTTTTCCTATTCTATCAGTTGCCTTTTAGTTTTGTTGATTGTTTCCTTTGCAGGGCAGAATCTTTTTATCTTGGTGAGGTCCCAATAGTTCATTTTTGCTCTTGATTCCCTTGCCTTTGGAGATGTGTTAAGCAAGAAATTGCTGCAGCTGAGGTCAAAGAGGTTGTTTCCTACTTTCTCCTCTAGGGTTTTGATGGTTTCCTGTCTCACATTCAGGTCCTTCATCTATTTTGAGTTTATTTTTGTGTATGGTGTAAAAAGTGGTCTGGTTTCATTCTTCTGCATGTTGCTGTCCAGTTCTCCCAGCACCACCTGTTAAAGAGACTATCTTTTTTCCATTGGGTACTCTTCCCTGCTTTGTCAAAGATGAGTTACCGATACATTTGTGGGTCCAGTTCTGGGTTCTCTATTTTATTCCATTGGTCTATGTGTCTGTTTTTGTGCCAATACCATACCGTTGTGATGATTACAGCTTTGTAGTAGAGGCTGAAGTCTAGGATTGTGATGCCTCCGTTTTGGCTTTCTTCTTCAGTCTTACTTTGGCTATTTGGGGTCGTTATGGTTCCATACAAATTGTAGGATTGTTTGCCAGAACAGTTTTCTAAGTAAACCTCTACCTGAGCCTGCAAGCACGTACCTCACTCCACAGATGGAATAGTCATCTTTTGAGTTTCGAGTCTGAATCTCGATTAGTGTCCTGAATTCCCACAAAAGGTCCTTAATCCTGTCATCTGACTGGTCCATTTTGAAGCCTGTGTGTCTGTCTTTAACCAGCAGGATCTGCCCAGCCCAGCCCAGCCTTTCCAGGCAGCTCCCCTCTGGCTGCTCCCTGGTCTGTTTCGATCGAGCGCACATCTGGATCCAAGCTGCAAACATAATTAGAAGGACTCTCTATGCCTCTCATATCTCAGATGTTCTGTTAACTCCACGGACCCAGCTGGATTACCAGAAAGCCTCTGACTCGATGTCTCCCCCCTGTCACCAGGCTGGAATTATGCTCTCTGCTTAACTTAGAAAAGACATCAGATCTATTGATACAACAGAATATTATTTGGCAATAAAAAGGAACGAAGGGCTGATCTGTGCTACCACATGGATTGAAAGCCTTTTGCTAAGTGAAAGAAGTAGGTCACAGAAGACCATGTATTGTATTTACATGAAGTGTTCAGAACGGGCAAATCCATGGAGACCTTAGAGAGAGCGGATTCATGTTGCCGGGGAAGGAGGAGTGGGAGCTGAGGGGATGGGCTTTCTTTTGCGGACGGTAAAGATGCTCTAAAATTAGACAGTGGTGATGGTCACGCCATTCTGTGAATGTACCAAAACCCACTGGAGTGTATGCCTTAAATGTGTAAATATTACCGGATGTGAATTATATCCCAGCAGCAGCGTTTGAAATGACAAGTGTCATAAAAAACACCATCTGATGATTGATTTTAAAGTCTTTGCTTGCTGTATCACCAGGACCATCCACAGCAGAAATTCTGTTCAGACGGAGTGGGAGGGGCTATGCGTGTGTCTTCTCCAACCGCACTGCGCCCCAGCGAGGAACTAGGCAGCTTACAGAGAACACAAGTCAGGGGCCCTGGACCTTCCTCTCCCATCCTACCTGTGCTTTTTCTGATTTAGGCTTTTATCTGTTTCCACAGTTTTGCATAATTTATGTATCTTAGCTACTTCACATCCTTGGTGGAATACAGGCAAGTAGAATGAACACACACACACACACACACACACACACACACACAACCCCTTCAGGCATTCCGGAGGGCTGCGCACAGGTAATAACTTCTAGAATCTTCCGTCTCCCCTGTGGTGCACCTGGCAGGTAGCCGTGGTTATTCCTCTTTAGCAGCTGGTTTGGAGAGGCAACTATCCCTGGGTCCTGGGGTGAAGTGGCCACTAGAACCTCGGCCTTCCAGAGACAAAGGAAAGGACACTCGGGCATTGGGTGACCCTCCACACTGAACTGCCAGTGGCCTGGCTTGGAACTGGGCACTCTAATGTTTGTGCTTTTTGCCTGAGAATCAAGTTTTTAAATGCCATTAGAAAAAGCTAGTAGAGGGGTGCCTGGGTGGCTCAGTCAGTTGAGCATCCAACTTCAGCTTAAGTTATAATCTCACCGTTCCCCAGTTCGAGTCCTGCATCGGGCTCTGTGCTGACAGCTCAGAGCCTGGAGCCTGCTTCTGATTCTGTCTCCCTCTCTCTCTGCCCCTCCTCTGCTCACACTCTGTCTCTTTCTCTCTCAAAACTAAAGATTAAAAAAAATTGTTTTAAAGACCAGGGAAGATCCCCTTACCTTAATTACTAACCAAATTAGTTAAATAGGCTGTTTTTAAAAAAGTCAGCAAGATGCATAGGAGCACATGCACCCCAATGTTCACAGTGGCACTGTCAACAATAGCCAAATCATGGAAAGAGCCTAACTGTCCATCACCTGATGACTGAATCAAGAAGATGTGGTGTATATACACAATGGAATACTACATGGCAATGAGAAAGAACGAAATCTGGCCATTTGTAGCAAAGTGAATGGACTTAGAGGGTGTCATGCTAAGTGAAATAAGTCAGGTGGAGAAGGACAGTTACCATATGTTTGCACTCATAGGTCTAACAGGAGAAACTTAACAGAGGACCATGGGGGAGGGGGAGGGGGAATAGTTGGGGAGAGGGAGGGAGGCAAACCATGAGAGACTCTTGAATCCTGAGAACAAACTGAGGGCTGAAGGGGGAGGGGGAAAGAGGAAGGGGGGAGATGGGCATGGAGGGGGGCACTTGTGGGGAAGAGCACTGGGTGTTGCATGGAAACCAACTTGACAAGAAACTATAAAAGAAAGCCAGCGAGTGAGAGATTCTTAACTTCTAGGGGCAGCACTCAAAAGGGGTTCTAACGGAGCCCCCTTGTTTTCCACACAAGATAACGTCACCCTACTCAGATAGCGCCCCAGTTGCTCACGCCCCTCCATCGGTGCTTCCTCTGGAAGTGTCCCGGAGGTGCAAGCAGAGATAGGGGACCCATGGCCTTACGAGGGTGGACGGAGGCAGACCCGGCCAGCCACTGGCTCCCCTCCCAGGAGGTGACCTATCTCCCTCTTTTATGCCCCAAGATGGCTGACAACAAAACCCACCAATTACAGCAGTCTCTTTCTCCTTTTCGGGGGGCCCTGCGGGGTGGGCTCCTTCTGCATTGCTAACAGAGACATGACAAGAAGGGAAGCACATACAAGTTATCATGACATAAAAAAAGCTCTAAAGAACAAAGAAAAGCTTATGTTCTGGCTCTGTTTTGTTGTTAGAGCAAGCGGGGGAGGGGCAGAGAGAGAGACACACAATCTGAGGGAGGCTCCAAGCTCTGAGCTGTCTGCACAGAGCCCAATGCAGGGCTTGAACCCATCATGACCTGAGCCGAAGTTGGACACTTAACTGACTGAGCCGCCCAGGCGCCCCAGCAAGTGTGGATTTTAAAAGATTGAGAGACATTTTGCTCAACTGAATTCTGGTTTTGCTTTGACAGACACAGGGATGGGTGGTATCGGGAAGGAAACCTTCCTGCTTCTCCAGTAACTCCATTCTCCCGACCATGGCCGCCAGTCTGTGGTGCCAAAGCATTGTCTGGCTGTCGGCGACATGCCCCTGCCACAGGGTCCCCGGTTCCCACTCAGAGAAAGCAAATGCGAGTCAGGATTCGGCAGACGAATCTTGCGGGCTGGTCAGGAGGGAGGAAAGGGACCATGTCAAGAATGATCGTCAAACGCGAAGAAAAGCCACAAGAAAAGATGAAGCGGAAAGACAGAAAACAAGTCTGTTACCTTCTTTATGAAAGTATCTGGATAGAAACAAGGGGAGAAAAATGGGAGTTCGGGATATGAATCTTTTTGCCCGTAGGGTTTTTAAAGGATATTCCTGTAGAACAGGCCTAGAGAGGACACAAGAGAAAACAGTTGACCAGTGGAAAACCCTTTCTGGTTTCTGGTTTTTGGTGCCGTTACGTGGCTTTTCTGCTTTTCTTTTCTTTTTTAATTTTTTTAATGTTTTATTTATTTAGTTAGTTTTTTTACAAAAATTTTTAATAGTTTATTTTCAAACTGTTTTCATGTAACACCCAGTGCTTCTCCCCACAAGTGCCCCCCACCATGACCATCACCCCCTTCCCTCCCTCCCCCTCCCCCTTCAGTCCATGGTTCGTTTTCAGTATTCAGTAGTCTTTCATGATTTGTGTCCCTCCCTCTCCCCAGCACTCTTTCCCCCTTCCTCTCCCCATGGTCCTCTGTTAGGTTTCTCCTGCTAGACCTATGCTAGAGAGAGAGACAGCGTGAGCAGGGGAGGATCAGAGAGAGAGGGAGATGCAGAATCTGAAAACGGGCTCCAGGCTCTGAGCTGTCAGCACAGAGCCCAACGCGGGGCTCAAACCCACAAACCGCGAAATCATGACCTGAGCCCAAGTCAGACACTCAACCGACTAAACCACCCAGGCGCCCCCTGCTTTTCATAAATGGCTCTAATGATTATATTCACTACTTTCTTGCCTATCCTCTTTCCCCTGATGTACCTGAAATCATTTCTTCCTGAATTTTTATCACCTTCCTAAAAGTACAGAATTCGTCTAAGAGGTGGCTAACTATCTTTGGGGTAGGGTTACTATAAGGCTTCACCAAAAATACTAGATATACATGATATAAATGTGTCCATTTACTAGATTTCTCTTTTTTTTTTAAATTTATTTTTGAGAGAGAGACAGAGACAGAGCATGAGTGGGGTAGGGGCAGAAGAGAGGGAGATACAGAGTCTGAAGCAGGCTCCAGGCTCTAAGCTGTCAGCACAGAGCCCAACGTGGGGCTCAAACTCACAGATCTCGAGATCACGAGCTGAACCAAAGTCAGACGGTTAAGTGACTGAGCCACCCAGACACCCCTCTTCCCTGGTCTTTTGGGTAAAATTCCTTTAAAAGTGGTTTGAGAGAGAAAAAATACAACTTCTTGTAGAAGCAGGGAAACAAAAGCATACAAATCATTAAAAGAATTTCCACTTTTGGAAAACTGAAGTCGCCACTTGAGGGCACCAAAAAATAAGAAATCTAAAAGGGTGTTTCTCATTGCCCATAGGTGGAGTCTTTTAAAACTCCATTTTTTCCCAAAAGGAGGGAGAGATGCTATTTTTTTGAAACACGTTTTGATGTGTTTTTGTTCTCAGGAGAGTCTGTGACCCGAATCTTCCTTAGCCTGAGACAGACGCCATTGCTCACACTAGGGCTTAAACCAGTTTAAGAAAGTTTTCAGAAACACTCGAGAGAGCGGCTCCCCGGGGGCTGTTTGGAGGGGCTATGGACATCCACAGCTCTGGCCCGGAGGACCAGGGCGTGGGGTGTCCCCAGTAGGCTAGACTGGACATTCAGGGGCTGGTGCTGGCCAGGACGCTCACACTGGGGCGGGCGTGGGGTCTGGGGAGGAAGGCTGGGGTGTGAGATGCTGGACATGGTGCTCAGACCCAGGCGGTGCAGAGCCCAGAGGGTCTGACAATGTGCAGGAGAGGCGCTCTGCTCTGCTTCCTGGCTGAGACCCTGGGCGGAGGGGCCCTGCGGTGTCCTGCATGCACCCCGGGGGTGGCTCGTCACACAGCAGCCTGGCACGAGCTCCTGCTTCGTTGGTGGAGCTGGAAACATCCTGCCAGCGTAGTGGTGGGAGAGGCCAGGAGGGCGCTGCAGAGGCCTGGAGGCCCACAGCCTAGGGGACAGCGTAGGAGAAAGCCTGGGGAGGGGGCGACAGCCTCGGGGACAGCCTGGGGGAGGGGGGAAGGGAGGGGACAGCCTGGGGGAGGT
>PJEM01010417.1:0-37460 GCA_004023845.1 Helogale parvula | reverse complement strand
CTCCTTGTCCACAGGTCGAAGCCACCAACTGTCCGTCATGCCCCTTCACATGGGGGGGCAGACTTGCACTGGGGTCTGGTGCCTCTCCAGCCCACCACCCTCTGGCCATTTGTTCCTACTTGGGGGTCCCCGACTGCAGCCCACCTTGGTGTCTGTCTCCCTGACAACCTGACTCAGCATGACCCCTAAGACCATGAGTTCCCTTAGCTGCCTTGCACGCAGCACCAGCCCCTGCTCTGCAGGGGGAGGGAGGGAGAGGGCTCTTCAGGGAGGGACAGCTTGGTATGGAGCTGAGGTTTGAAATGACCGAACTGAGAGTCTTCTTCTTGACTTCTTACCTGAAAGAAACTATTTGAACTGGAAGAGACAAGTACCGTTGGGGTGCCGAGATTAAGTACATTTCCAGAACAAAGGAGGTAGGGGAATGTGAGAGCAAATCAGCTCACTTCCAGGAAATTAAAGGCAGATGTATTTCTGCATATCTGGAGTCAGAGTGAATCCATTTCCATCAGATTCACTTCACATTGAACTTGTCTGGGCTGCTTTTGACTTGTGAGTCTGGTGGGACCCAAGTGCCCCTCACCTCTGCGCATCACCCGGCTGGCTGCCTCCACGTTGCCGGTGGGAGGGAGTCTGGGGAAGAGACTCACCTCTCCGAGCGCATTGAATAACGCCCCGCTCGACTGCACACCCACCCAGAGCCTCATGATGTGAAATTACTTGCAAATAAGGTCTTGGCAGAAGTAATTAGGGTCCAGCTGAGGTCATACTGGATTTGAGTGGGAGGGTCCCTGTAAGAGGCAGAAAAGGACACGCACAGAGACCCGGGAAGGAGGCTGTGGAGATGGAGGCAGGCGTTGGGGGACGTCCAGGGACTCCAGGAGCCAGCAGAAGCTGGAAGAGGCAGGGCAGGACCCTCCCCAGACACTCCGGAGGGAGTGTGGCCCTGCTGGCACCTTCTGTCCTCTGGAGCTGTCAGAGAACGTTTCTGTTGCTCTAAGCCACCGTTTGTGGTCCTTTGCCACGGCAACTCTAGGAGGCTAACACTCTCCCCAGAGTCCTTGTGGTGAGAACACGCCCAACCCCAGCACCTCCGAGCTCGGCTAAGAGCACCCACCCCCTGCATCCCGATATCTAGACACGAATCGAGCTCCCTCCACGCCCAGGAGGATGGCGAGTATCAATAAAATGCACGGCGGCAGATGTCGGGGAGGATGTGGAGAAACCGGGGCTCCCCCACGTTGCTGGTGGCGCAGCCCCTGTGGAAAGTGGTTTGGTGGTTCCTCAGAGTCACTCATGGGACTCGGGTCGGATCCGGCAATCCCACTTCTTGGGACCCACCCCAAAGAGCTGCCAGGGGGGCTCCACGCCGTGTTCCCAGCTGCATTGCTCGCCGTACCGAAGGGGAGAAACAGCCAAGTATCTGTCGACTGAAGAACGGGTAAACCAAACGAGACGTTACCTACGCCACATATGATTCAGCCTTAGGAAATTCAAAAACTTTTTAATGTCTATTTAGTTTTGAGAAGGGGGAGGGGCAGAGAGAGAGGGAGACGAAATCTGAAGCGGGCTCCAGCTTCAGAGCCTGACACGGGGCTCAAACCCACGAACCGTGAGATCATGACTTGAAGACGGACACTCAACCCACTGAGCCACACAGACACCCCCAGCCTTAGGAAATTCAGACCGATGCCACAATGTGCATGACCCTGGACAACACTCTGCTAAGTGAAATAAGCTGGAGCAGGAATAAATACCGTGTGCTTCTCCTTGCGGGAGTCACCCGGAGTGAGGATGCTCCCAGAGACCAAAAGCAGGTCGAGGTCACGGGCGCTGGGGCAGAAGTGGGGGCGTTAGCGTTCCTCAAGGATGGAATTTCTGTTCAGGAAGATGAAAACGTTCTGGAGACTGATGGTGGCGGTGGCAGGAAGGACACTGGGACTGTCTTGAATGCTGCTGAGCTGGGCGCTAAAAAATGGTTAAAATTATACATTTTAGGTCATGTCCACACACGCTGAGCTGCTGAACTAACTGTGTTCTGTCCTTCTCCCTTGACAAATACGCCTTCGTGACAACCAGGGGGCCAGGGGTGAGTTTAGAATTCCAGGGCTCTCTGGAGCTGTGTGCCGGGACGTGGCCATGCAGGGGGAGCTGGCCCCTGGCCTTCAGCCCGCCCTCTTCTCTTCCTGCACTTGGCCCCGTCCCTCTTCATGGGCAGTGAGGGCCTCAGGGGGGTGGGCCCAGGGTTAAGGGCTGTGCAGGCCCTGGAAGCAGTCACCACTCCGCAGGCACATGAGATTTTTCAGTAGCACGGAGCGCTGTCTGTGTGGTGGTGCCCAGAGTGCGCACTATAGGAGGAGGGCCACATGCCAGGCGCATGGCGAGGGGACCACAGACTCTGGTGGACGGCAGGTGATGGGAGAGAGCCACGTGGGGCCTTCACAGCATGGGGCTCAGGACAGGGCCCCACGTAGGCAGGCCTACTTATCCAGTATTGGATAATTTGGGACACCTGCTACCGTGGGGAGGCTTGACATAGCCCCAGAGGTGCCACTAGAACTTGACATGGACCTTCGTCTCTCCTTTCAGCCACGTGGGACTCAGGCCCCTTCCCACGCTGGGGGATGTCCCACGTTATGAGGCCTCACTTTCCTGGCCCCCCTTTCTCCGGGCTGTGGGTGTTTGACCTGGGTGCAGCCTGGTCCTGACTTTGTCTCAGCTGCTGGTGATAAGAGGGAGCAGGGACCCTGAGAATAGGCTCTCGGTTGGGGTGGTGGTTGGGGAGACCGAGGGCCCCCGGGGAAGCAGGACCATGTCCTGACACCGGGCACGATGCTAGTGAAGGAGTCGCTGAATCATCCGAGGCTTGGCGGAGGCAGGAGCATCCCAATTGAGCTCCTTCTGCCGCACGATTTTAGCATCAGGCAGCTGTTTTTGGCATCCTAACTTAGCCTGGATTTTTCTGTACTGGAGATTCTGTGAGCTAGCTAATATCCTTTTAATAAATCCTCTTTCTACTTAGATCAGCTGGAGTTTATTTCTGTTTGCAGTTACGAACCCTCACTGTCCCTTGGCCTGTGTGCAGTTTAGGGCCAGCAGTACCGGCTTAGTGGCCTCTAGGTGTGCCGACCACTGCTTCCGAGAGGGTTCCAAAACCTAGCTGGGGAGAAGGGTGTGTCGGCGTGTCCCCCAGGGCAACTCTTCTTTTTAAAATTTATTTATTTATTTTGAGAGAGACGGAGAGAGAGTGAATGTGTGAGCTGGGGAGGGGCAGAGAGAGAGAGAATCCCAAGCAGGCTCCACACTGTCAGCTCGGAGCCCCACGTGGGGCTCAATCCCACCAGCGCTGAGATCATGACCAGAGCCCAAATCAAGAATCAGATGCTCAACTGACTGAGCCACCCAGGCGCCCCCCCCCCCCCCTTCAATGCAACTCTTAAAAGGAAAGTCCTCCAAGAACCCAAGGGTTCACTGACAGGTGAGTGGATAAGGAAACCATGTTACATACACATGCCATGTGATGGAATGTTCCTGGGCCATAAAAGAAAGGCAGTTCTGATACCTGCTACAATGTGGATGAACCTTGAAGACTACGTGAAATAAGCCAGACACAGAAGGGCAAATACTGTATAATCCCACTTACATGAGGTTCGTAGAGAAGTCAGGCTCATAGGGACGAGGATCAGAGCTTGCCAGGGGCGTCGGGGAGATGGGAATGGGGAGTTAATGTTTAATGGGGACAGAGCTTCAGTGTGGGAAGCTGAAAAGCACTCTGGAGATGGATGGTGATGGTGGCCAACAATAGAAATGAATCACAATGGGTAAATTTTATGTGTATTTGAACATGAAAAATTGCATGCAAACTCTCTTCCAAAGAGATGGTTTTGTGTCACAGTCTGTCTGATAGTGAGACTTGGACCCGGTACCACATTGCATTTCCTAGTTCTCAGGTCAGCATTTATAAGAGGTTTCAGGGCTAGGAGGATGGAGCCATCTTCGTGCTGGGGACTGACAATGATCCCCTCGGGCACCTGCTCACTGGGGCAGAAACGTTGCTGCTGGTCATGGTGGGCAGCCTCGTGAGCTAACTGTGACTTCAGGACTCATTGTGGACGGGGCGAGGATGTGGGTGCTGGGACCTGCGGGCGCCGTGTGCCCATCACCCCAGGAAAAGCTTGAGAAAACTTGAGAGTCAAGAGGTTGGCAGAGGTCTGCGGTGGGGAGAAGCATGCTTGGGGCCTCTCCCCCTTGCATGGGAAGCGGAAGCCAGAGTGTGTGCAGGAAGGGGACAGGGCTAAGAGTCCTTTGCCACAGGGGTGGACCTGTGTGTGTGTGCGTGTGTGCGTGTGTGTGAGAGAGAAGGGGGTGGGGGAGAGACTAGGGACACAAGTGACGAGGTCACATACACACAGCCCCTTGCTGGTTTGTGATGCTGCACAGGAAAACATCTTTCTGGAAAGACAGACTGGGGACAGAGTCCCAGATCCTGTCTCGTGGAGGAGAACTAGGCACAAGGCACAAAGATTTTCTAGTATTTCCCATATTCCACCTTCTCACTCTTGTGCCTGGGAGCTCTTCCCCAGACCCCTGCCTGCATTGCTCAGTCGTCTAGTGCAGTTACAGGGGAAAAAAAAGAGGCTGCAATCGGCTGAGATGGGAAGAATCAGGCACATGTTTGCAGAGGAATTTTTCCACTGACAGTGACTGGGTACGTGATAACGGGCTGGGAAGAAGGAGAAGAGCCACGTGGACCAGTGAGGCGTGGGGGTGGGGGGTGGGCCTGTGCTGGAGGGGTGGGGGGCTGCCCGGGCAAGACTCGGCCCGAGCCGCCCACCTTGCTGTTTTCTGTCCCTCAGGTGAGTCGTGGTCCATAGTACTGCGAGGCACTTGCCCACCCATCTGGACAGAACTCTGCCCAGCTCTACCCCCACCCCGTGTGGTGTGGATGGCCCCGTGTCCCACGTTTCTCCAGAACAGAGTGGGGAACTCGGGCATCTCTGGACTGACAAGGGTGTGCAGGGGAAGCCCCGATCCCTGCTTCAGGGAGGGCACAGCGGAGCCTCTCTGTACCAGCTCCATTCTTGTATTGACAACATGCACGTTACAGAGGCACCCACTGAACCCGCCCAGCGGGCAACGACGTCATGCCCAAGTCTTCTATCTTCTTGCCCTTTCTCGTTTCAGGACGTTTTGTTTTTGTATTTGTTAAAACAATTTTTTTTTATGGACATATGATTTGCATACAAATTAACGCATTTTAAGTCTACAGGTCGATGACTGTCCATAAATTTGTAAACCTGGACAACGACCTCGCCCATTCAAGATGTAGAAGCTGACACTGTGCTCTTTGTTCTCCCCTTTTGTACACATTTTTTTCTTTTCTAGTTCCTTCGTGTGTTCCTTGAACACAGTTGAGAACTACATTTTATTTTGTATATAGTGTTTTGCATAGCTGTTTTAGTATTTGCTGAAATTTATACACATATATAAACCCAATGCTGCGCATGTCATCATTTTTTAAAATTCAAGTGTAGTTTACATACAGAGTAATGTTCGTTTCAGGTGTACAAGACAGTGATTCAACAACTCCATACATTACTAAGTGCTCCTCACAATGGGTCTTCTTCATCCCCTTCACCTAGTTCACCCATCCCCCCCCAGCAGACATTTTTTTATTGAGATATAATTGACATGTCACATTGCATTAGTTTTAGGTGTGCAGCGTACGACTTGAGATACATACATATTGCAAAATGATCACCACAATGGGACTGGTTAACATTCGTCACCACGTGTAGTTATAAATTTTTTTCTTGTGCTGAGAACTTTAAAGATCTATTCTCCTAGCAACCTTCCATTATACGGCGCATTGTTAACTCTGGTTACCTTGCTGTGCCTTACATCCCCAGGACTTAATTATCTGTGAACTGGAAGTTTCTACCTTTTGACCTCCTTCCCCCATTTCCTCCCCTCTTTAGCACCAAGGCTCTGTTTCTAGGAGTCTGGCTTTTCCCCCCACACATAAGTGAGATCATACAGTATTTGATTTTCTCTGCTTGACTGATGTCACTTGGCATAATGTCCTCATGGTCCATCCATGTTACTGCAGTCGGCAGGATTTCCTCCTTTTCTATGGATGAATATTCCAGTGTGTGTGTGTGTGTGTGTGTGTGTGTGTAAATATATAAATGGGGTGGATATGTAAATGTGGCTCATATATATCACATCTTCTTTACTCATTCATCCATCAATGAACATTTAGATTATTTCCATAGAAGCAGACAATTTAAAAGGACGCCTGGGTGGCTCAATTTGTTAAGCATCTGACTTTGGCTCAGGTCATGATCTCATGGTCTGTGAGTTCAAGCCCTGCATTGGGCTCTGTTCAGACAGCTCAGAGCCTGGGGCCTGCTTTGGATTCTGTGTCTCCCCCTCTCTCTGCCCCTCCCCTGTTCGCACTCTGTCTCTGTCTCATTCTATCTCAAAAATAAATAAATAAATAAATTTTTTAAAAAATCCTTGGATCAAATGAGGACTATTTTCTTTCTTGCTTCACAAATCACTTTTCTCCCCAGTGGCCACTCCTCCATGCACACACAGGACTTTATGGTAACACTGAAATGCTTTTGTTTTCTCTGAGCACACAGCAACAGAGGGCCGGGCTGGGGTTCAGACGGCCCAGAGGGTCAAGGGCAGCTGCTCCTGGCACATGGGACACCCTGTATGCCTGAACACAGGTGTGGGTTCCCGGAGTTACCTAAGCAGTGGCCAAAGGACCCATCTAATATTGTCCCAGGATGTGGCAAATAGTAAAGTCAACTGAGTAGGAGTTTGGGGCTGAGTGGTGTGCCCCCAAAATAGATGTTGAAGTGCTAATGCCCCAGTACCTCGAAATGTGACCTTATTTGGAAATAAGGTTGATACAGATGTAATCAGTTAAGATAATGGAATCCAGTATGACTGGTGTCTTTTTTTAAAATGTTTATTTAATTTGGGAGGGGGGAGGGTCAGAGAGAGGGGGAGACACAGAATCTGAAGCAGGCTCCAGGCTCTGAGCTGTCAGCACAGAGCCCAATGTGGGGCTAGAACTCAGGAACGGCGAGATCATGACCTAGGCTGAAGTTGGACACTTAATCAACTGAGCCACCCTGGTGCCCCATGACTGGTGTCTTTATAAGAAGATAGTTGGGTGAGGACAATGCCATGTGACAATGGAGACAGAAGTTGGAGTGATTCAGGTATAAGCCACGGATTGCCAGGGATCATCACCAGGGATTGCCAGCCATCGCCAGAAGGCGAGAGGAAACAGGGAAGGAGACTCTATCTCCAGAGACTCAGAAGACATCCCAGCGACACCCTGATCTTTGACTTCCAGCCACAGCACTGTGAGAGAATCCATCCTGTCATCTGAAGCCCCCCAGTTCGTGGTCTTTACAGTATCCCCTGGAGCCCCACGCCATGCCACCTACTATGCTTCCATGTTCTGTTTTCACTGCATCTCATGGGTCAAAAAGGCTTTGCTGAGCCCTAGTTTTTACAGTTTGTGTTATAAAAACAACTGGCTGATGTACTGACAGTTTAGGTTGAATTTCAAATGACCCATTCTCTAAGCCACACAGACACATCCTGCCACAGGAGCAGAAGCAATGAGAACAAAACTGCTAAGACTTACAAACACATACCAGGAGACCATCGTGCATCTCCTGGTTTAATACACAGACTTAAGAGGGGACTATGACACTGTCTCTGTTGTACAGGTGAGGAAGCTGAGGCTTTGTGAAGTTAAGAAACTTGCTCAAGGACGCCAGAGGTCAAGGGGGATTGAAACCCCCAACAGTGTGAACACAATGCCAGGGGTGTTACATGGGCCTCCTCGTCCCCACCGGCGCTCCCCCTCCCCCTGCTCTGTGCAGGTGTCTACTCAGCCCCACCTCACCTGCGGGAACTCACGGTGTTAACGTCTGGTTGGAGGTGGATATGGGGAGCAAGGTTCCCTGCATGTGTAACTGGATTGTTTCTTGAGGTAGGTTGTGGTACAAACAGCATGGGCGAGTCAGCTTCCATAGTGCGCCACTTAAGGACCCACCTTCTGGCACTGGCAGGCAGTTGGGTGTCACCTGCCTGAGGCTCCCTGATGCACTATAGGAGAAGAAACCCTCAAATGTAGACTCTGGCATAGCAGATTCCAGGCAGGGTCCACCCTCACTGGGGAAGCAATGAGGCAAATGGCATGGCAGGTTGTCTAGACTTTGCACCCAGGTGCAGGGCAGGTGCAGGGAGAATGCAGGATCAGAGGATCTGTGTCTGTAGAGTTGGTCAGGAAAGATTTCTGATCCTAGAACTTTTCTCTTCTAGAACTTTCTAGAACTTTCACTTCAGATTATTGCTTTTACAACTCCAGAGTATCGGTACTATTTAAGGGATTTGAATGTAACACAGATTTGTGATGACGTTAACCTAGGTTGGGCAGAGTTTGACCCAGATCAGTGGTTCTCTGCCCAGCACCCCTGACCTCTCCTGGAGGGATGGCAGTGCACTTCCCAGGGGTCACTGTTCCCTTCATCACCCACACCTTTCTTCTCAGCACTTAGGGGTCCACTTCTGTACCCCTCCCTTCAGATCTCCTGAATCATCTGACTCATGGATAGTGACCAGAGGTGATCCAACATGTCCTTGTCATCAGAGTGCAGGGAGAGAATGTTCAATGGAACATATTAAAAGTCCCTCAGTCTCACTTTGGCCAATACTACCACCTCCCTGTCCAGCACATTCTGTAAGAGTATGGTGGGCTTACCCCTCTCTTGTTTCTCTGGGTCACCGTCGAATTGTGATGGGTCTGCAGGATGAAGAAAGAGAAACGCTGAAATAAGAGGTCCAGGATGTGGAGGCCACACACCCATGGTCAAGTCTGAATCACTGGATGTTGACTGTACTTTCCTTTTTACCCTGAGTAACGATTAAAGTTGGGGAGAAATTAAGAAGGGTGATTTTATTTACTTTGTTTATTTATACTGTCTGTGGGCTGGACATTTTTGTTTTTGTCTGATACGGTTTTTATAACACAGGACTGCTGGGTTACTCTAGAGTAGCTACAGATGACAGAGATATTTAACTATTATTTTCTTGGCAGCAGATGCCGAGTGCCCCTCTTTAGGGCAACATATGGACATTGCATCACCACTAAGGAGCCCATTAGAGGGTGTGGAATTCGGGTGTTGTTTAGATTGTTTTCAGACAACTGAAGCAAGGCTACATTTTCTACTCTGTAATCTGCTGCTAAAACTGTCTGGTAAGTACACATTAGGCCGCAGTAAGACACCCTCATTTTACAAAAGAGAGCTCACAAATCCTCAACCTCTACAATAAGACAGGTAGTAATGATCTACCCCACACGTACCCCAGACCAACAGGAGTTAGCAGAATGGCGTTGCGTTAGACTCAGCAAAGGGTTTGTTAGGTGCTGTGATAATCTACTGAGACAGATGGCTTCAGCAAAATATCGGCCTGGGCTCTGCTTGCTTTACTGTATGTTGCATGGAGCCCGATGCCCATCAACATTCCCCTCGAGAGCTCTCAGCTGCATATGGGCCGCATGAGGAAGTACAAACCTGGCTCCTTCCCCAGGGACAGGCAGTCTCACTGGAGAAATTAGACGAATGCTCAAGATATTTAAGACAATTTTACGACAATTATAACACAGTCATAAAACAACCAATATTTAAAATTGTGATAGGGATTCTAAATATAGTTGATTTATTCCATTTCTTCTTCTGTTCTGCTAATACTAAGTGAGGAAGGCATTGCCTCTGCCTCACAGAGCTAAGTTTTATGGGGAAAATGGACACATAGGCAAGTAACTCTAAAAATATAATTTGATAGGTGCTATCATAGAATTTAGAGAACTCTTTTCTGCATGGAATCAGTCACTGCTATTTAGTTTTTATTTTATTTTTTAAATGTTTGTTTATTTTTGAGAGAGACAGAGACAGAGAACAAGCAGAGAAGGAGTAGAGAGAGAGGAAGACACAGAATTGGAAGCAGGCTCCAGGCTCTGAGCTGTCAGCATGGAGCATGATGCAGGGATTGAACCCACAAACTGTGAGATCATGACCTGAGCTGAAGTCAGATGCCCCACTGACTGAGCCTCACAGGTGCCCCTCCGGTCACTGCTATTTAAGCTAGCCGCTTGTGGTAGTCTCAATGCTTAAGTTACTGTCATTTGGAAGAGCCTGACTGGTTTCATTCTCCTTCAGGATGGAGTAGGTGAAAAAACATTGTCGAGATTCACAGTCAGAGGCAGAAAAACGATCATGAACTTAAGTTTAATAGTGCTCAGATGGACCTTTGACTAAATTAGTGATTTCAAACCTTTTTCTTTTAAGTAGCCCTGTGGTCCACCTGCAAAGGCAGGTCAAATATGTATCTTCAGGTTTTCTGGCAGGAAAAGAAAACAAGAAAAACTCAATTACACACTAGATGGTATTTTATTGACCTAAACAAACTGACTGCTACTTAGGAGAAACTCAGCTACTCCTGTAGCAGAAACCTCTAGGAGGAGACTCTGTGGGTCTGGTGGGAAGGGTGCTGGCCAATTCCTACATGAACACAGTTTTGATCTTTTTATGTCTCTCTCTTTTTTTCCTTTATAGAGATTCTAAATTCTAGCTGATGAATATCTCCAAAGGATAATTTAGAAATTACAGTTTCACGAAGGGCTAAGACAATGCTGGCCAAACATGCAGGGCGAAACAGGGTAATATTTAGAACATCTAGAGGAATGGATGGACTCCATGTCCCAAGGCAATGCTCCAAAAATGTTCTTTCTCACAACTGGAGTTTTTCATGATGTTTGGACAAGCGAGAGCACATGATCGCAATCTAGGTGGGAATCTGGAGGGCAAAGTGTCTGGGTAGCCACGTCGGTGCTGATTTGGAGGACACGGAGATATTCCATTTGTGCCCATTAGGGAACCTGCCTGATATCTGTGTCTTCACGGACAAGTGTCGCACACGAGTGTCCCCGTGGCCCCTTGGCAGCCTCATCCTGCGTCCTTCACATCTTGTCACTCTGCAAAGGAGCTCATGCCGGAGCTGGGGGTGGGGGAAGTCTCCTTCTGGCAGATTCCAAATGCAGTGGGAGGTTGGAGAAGACTCACGGCTGGGAAACTAGCCTCCAGGGTTCACCCAGGAGGGTGGCGTCTGTAACTTCCTCATGGGTTTGCTTCCCCCCCCCCCCCCCCCCCGCCCCACGTTGTCACACCTGCTGTGGTTTGTGCCCCACCAGGAGGGCCTGTCTACTTAAAGGGAAACAAATGACATCGGGGGAAAAACATGCCATTTTTCTTTAAGATTTGATGTTTAAGAAGTGTGTGCTGCAAGTAAAGAACATGATTTGGGAGACACCCAACCAATCCCAGACAGGGCAGGCTACGGGAAGCCTGGAGAAGATTCCCCGAGGCTGATGGGACTCAGATCAGCCCGGGAGAGTTCTGTTCTCAGGGTTTTATCTTGGATTTTTATCTGGCCAGTGAGATCTGAAGTCTCCTTTGCAGGACTGGAGGGCAGAGGGCGGGGCCAGCCCTGTTCTGAGACCCTGTCAATCAAACAGATGGGGTAAAGAATCACTCCGGTCAAGTTCGCAAGTCCAAATTTCTAGCGTCTCTGAAGCTGCTCTTCACCCAAATGGTGAACCCAGACACCTTGTACAAAATTAGTTGTCTGCCACACTGAGATCTGCTGCTTGCAGCCCAGACTCTGAGGTCTGTCGTCTCCCTATGGAAATGAGTCCTCCGACCAGCCCCTCCCCAGGCCACCGCTCTTTCAGTGTGAGAGACCTGCTCTCTTGCCAGGCTACCTCTTGCAACTATTTTTCTTCCTTCTTTCCTTCCTTCCTTCCTTCTTTCCTTCCTTCCTTCTTTCCTTCCTCCTTCCTTCCTTCCTTTCTTTCTTTCTTTTTTTCTATTTCTTTCAAGAGCACAAGTGAGCAAGGGGCAGAGAAAGAGAGAGAGAGAGAGAGAGAGAGAGAGAGAGAGAGAGAGAGAGAGAGAGTGGCAGGGCTCACCCAGGGCTCCAGCTTACCTGACTTGGGACTCGAATTCACGAACTGTGAGATCTGACCTGAAGTCAGATGCTTAATTACTGAGCTACCCAGGTGCCCTCTTGCATCTTTCTAACACTAAGGGGGGGGGGTGCTGGGCTTTAGGGAGGCACTTGGTGGCTATCTCCCCATCATTCTGAGCTCAACATCCCAGGGGGAAGCAGAGTCCCTTCCAGAAGAGGAACATATTCTAGGATGTGAGTGGAATTCACTGGGCATCCTTGGGTTTGGCACTGAGTAGGGTCTCCATGGCATTGAGGGGGTTTGGAGTGCGAGCAAATTCACTTTGAATCTACTTGTGGGTTCTACCTCTTATGGGCTTTCTCTGCTATGGGCCCACTCTGCGGCCTTCTGGGTTACTAAATTCCATCATTCTGTAATTCTCATTCCCAGGCCTCCTCCATCATGTTTCCCTACCTTTTGTTGGGAGAAAGAGGGACGTTGTTTCTCTAGGGAACTTCACCTTGTGGAGGTGAAGGCTAGAACTTCCTTCCGCACTGGACGTTGGGGACCACAGACTTCTCCACAGGCTTCGCTGGCTCTGTTCTCTCTACGCGTCTCTCCTCCAAACTCTCCCTACCTCTCGAGAGGAGGATGATTACTCACAAAGACAAGCCAGGCACAGAAATAGCCAACCTATTTGTGGCTTAAATGCAAGCAGTTTTATTTTTACAGAGAGTTGCCGTATTTTCTCTGAGTTGAAATCATTATCCACCACAAAGGGAACCTGGGCTCCATCTGCAGTAGTTCCTGCTTTCGTTAGTGGTGCCAATCAGTCACAAAACAATCCACGCCTCCTACTGCCCACTGGGGGCTGGGGGGAGAGCCTCATCTCTGCCACACTCTCCCCCCGACTGGCCACTGCTTCTCTGGGTCCTCTGCCTTCACCTGGGCACCATCTGGCCTCTCCACTGTCCTGGTAGCCTGTTCTCATTCACCTGGTGGATCTCACCAATTTACAAATTGGGCAACTTTGTCCTCTGTTGGGATGGGTAGACCCTTCTGTCCTATTAGGAGCTGAAAAAGCAACCCGGTGAGGTGTTCTGTTCTGTTGACTTAAATAATGACGTTGGAGTCTCCTTCCGGTTGGTCACTCAGCTCAGGGTTTTCACAGCCCCCGTAGGGACAGGGTGAAACGTTCATAAGATCTGGACAGTCCCTGAGCTGCTGAGAAGCAGCAAGTGTGGAGCAGAGTGGATCGCTCTGCCCCACCCCTGTTCTCCTTCATTCCTCCTGTCCTCCAGGGCATCTCTTTCCTCCCCGACCGTGACTTTGCAGCCTTCTCAGCGGCCTGGTACTGCTCTCCTACCTGACTTGGCTGGCGTGGGCCTGCCCCCTTCCCACCGACTGCTCCTTCTTCTCTGCCTCCAAGTTCGCTTTAGGAAACCCTCGTTCTCCCGGGGTTCTGATTAGCCTCCGGGGAATGCCAAGCCCTCCAGGACCCTGACTCTCTCCTCCTTTGGAACATCAGAACCAGGTAATGAGTGCACCTCCGACGCCCCCAGTGTCCGGCTCCCCGGAGGTTCTGATCCGTCGCTCAGCGCCTGAGTGCCGGATGGGTGCTCCAAACCCCATCTCATTTTGCCTGTGGCTTGAAGGTCCTGAGGGAAAGCTCCTGGTCTCCCCTTTTTTCTTCCAGCCAAGAGGCCAGAGCCCCAGGTCGGGCTCTCTCCTGCCAGCAGTGAGTGGGCTCACTCTGCTCTTGCTGCGTAGGAAACTTCATGTGTGGGCTCCGGCCTCCGCTCTCCCACAGGATCTGAAATCGCCTTCTCGCCCTGTTTTGATCTCATGGGTCCCACGGGTCCCTTACTACTTTGACACAGTAACCACGATGCGATGCTTTCGACAAGGAAGAAATACTGCCATGACTGGAGGGTGGGTCTTCGCGGGAAGGCTGGGCGACTCAAACCATCCAGGATTTTACTGCTTGGCCTCTGGGCCTTTAGGTCGGGGCGTTGGAAAGGGAACAGGGGTCAGTGGAAAAGGAACTTGACCGCAGGGATGACAAAGCCTGTACCGGGTGAGTCTCCGAACGAGGTGGAGAAGCAGTCTGGGCTCCGATGTCCCTCCAGAGACTCCAGGGCTGGGACCCTGGGCTCCCTGTCTCCACTGGGTCGTGCTCACCCACCAGCCCGGGCTTGCAACTCTGGAAATGCGCTGCAGGCAGGGAGCGGATATTTAGTTATGGAACAGGTGTCTCTGGCCGTGCAGGTCTGTACCCACATCTTATTTACTCCTGGCAACTTTGTGGACATATGACTGGCTCCATTTCACAGGCGAGGACATGGAGGCTCAAAGAGATTTGCAGAGACTGAGTCAGGGACTTCAGAGCTCTGTCTTTCGGCGGCAGACGTGATTGCCCCCTTCCACAGAACGTTTCTCTGGGTCCTCTTTCTCCCTAGCCCTGGCTGGCCCTCTGGGTTCCTGGGCCCGGCCACCCCACATCCCGCCAGCTCGTCCCCACTCTGGAGTAGAGTGAAGTGTTTTCACTGAATGATGCCATTTGACGCGCGGCTCCCGCTGACGAGCGTGGGACCATCTGCTTGGCACATCTCAAATATTTTCAGCAGTGGGAGAGCAGCTCTGATTCCTCCAGAGAAGGGAGGCTAAAGCGGTCCTTGGAGACGCGGGGACTGGAGACCCTGCCGGCTGGCGAGGCGGCAGGGCCTCAGGATGCGAACGGACAGCGTCCCTGCTGTCACCTCTGACCCTCCCTGAGCAAATGGAACCAGTGAGTCTGCACCCCAGGTTTAATTGTTCCGTTCCCCTCGGCAACCAGAGTTAAGATGCTCCCTTTGGAAAGGCTACTGCCCCGGCCACTCTGCCTGAGCCGGTTGTTTCCACGGGGGTTAGATACTCGGTGTGTGGTGGCAAAAACCTCTGTGTCTCCCTTCCTGCCTGTGTTGGGGAAAATTTGCTTCTTTGCAAAAGAAGCACTGTTTTCAACTTCGGGGGTTGAAACTTCTGTGTTTGCTTTTTCTTTCTGACTCATGGTGGGGGCAAGAATCTTAGGACCGATTCACGAATCCTGGACTTGGAGGGGTCCGAGGTCGTTTAGACTTGACTATATTTGATTCCTCTGGGGCAGTCGCTGAGCTAGAAGCGCTTGGGTATGGGCAGAGACAAGCTGATCGATTTTTTTTTCCTTTCCTTATCGGTCACTGGAATTAGTACTAGTTTCTGTTCCTTATAAACTCAGACGTGCAATCCATGGGTGGTGAGCTCTCCTGAGAGAAATCTCCTCTTTCATCTTATCTTCGATGTATCTTGGCACTATTTCTCGGGATGGGGGGGTGGAGGGTGGTCACTGGGGGAAACAATGTATAGGATGTTGTTCAATTGCTCCGTAAGCAGCCGGGAGGAGGCGGTTAGCAGCCTGCGTCCGGAGTAAGCTTTCTCAACCTCGCACCCCGACATTTGGACCAGAAAGTTCTTTGTTGTGGGAAGCTGTACTGGGCGTTGTGGGGAGTTTAGAGGGGTCCTTGGCCTCAGCCGCTGGAGGTCAATAGTGCAGACATGCCAACAGTCTTCTGGGGGACAGGACCCCCCCCCCCCCGGGCCCCCTCCCCCGAGGCCAGTGTTGTACGTTGCTCCTGCTGTATGTACAGTTGGAAAGGGGGCAGGAAGTTTTTGCTTCTCCATGCAGATGGCTCAAGGGGTAGGAAGCTGGAAGCGGTGCGTCTAAAACCGGGACAGATGTCTCTGCCCTGCACATTCCCGTCACATCCCGTACCTGCCATGGAAATTCCGCCTCACAAACAGGGTTCTGTTTGTCCAGTTTCCTGCACACACACAGAGGGGAGAATTTGCCCTTTCCTCTGGAGCTGTGCACCCGGGGGGCCAGCCTGGGGTCAGGCCTCTGTTTTTGATTGCGGAGGAACAAAAAAAAGGTTTCAGAGGACCTCCTGCGGAGCCCTGGTTTTGCTGGTTTTCTCTTTTCCTTTTTCTTCCTCCGTCTCTCCCTCCCTTTTTTCCCTCTTTCCTTCCTTCCTTCTTCCTTCCTTCCTTCCTTCCTTCCCTCTTCCTTCCTCCCTTCCTGCTGCCCTTCCTTCCATCCTTGCCTCCTTCTTTCCTTCTTTATTTAAAAAAATTTTTTTAATGTTTTATTCATTTTTGAGAGACAGAGAGACAGAGCACGAGCAGGGGAGGGTCAGAGAGAGAGGGAGACACAGAATTCAAAGCAGGTTCCAGGCTCTGAGCTAGCTGTCAGCACAGACCCTGATGCGGGGCTCGAACCCATGAACCATGAGATCATTACCTGAGCCGAAGTTAGATGCTTAACCGACTGAGCCACCCAGGCGCCCCCTTCTTCCTTCTTTCTTTCCTTTCTCACCCTTTCCTTCTTCCCTCTCTCCATCTCTCCCTCCCTTCCCTCTTCCCTCCCTCCCTTCCTCCTCCCTCCCTCCCTCCTCCCTCCCTTCCTTCCTTCCTTCCTCTAAAAGCAATAGGGCAGACTGGGAATGCAGAACCACAGGAGGACTGTGGCCGTTGAATGGGAATGTGGAAAGGCATGTTTGCTTCTTAGGACTCCAGAGAGAACTGCGGTGAGCAAAATGTGTAGCATCTATCTACCTATTTATTTATTTATTTTTAAAAATGTTTATTTATTTTTGAGAGAGAGAGAGAGAGCGAGCAGGGGAGGGGCAGACAGAGGGAGACACAGAATCCGAAGCAGGCTCCAGACTCAGTGCTGTCAGCACAAAGCCCGACGCGGGGCCCGAACCCACGAACTGTGAGATCATGACCTGAGCTGAAGTCTGACATTTAACCAGCTGAGCCACCCAGGCGCCCCCAGAATGTGTAGCATTGAAAACGCTCTGCCTGATGCCCCCCAGTGAAGCTGAAGAAAACCCACAGCTCTCTGCCGTCTTTGATTCTCCTTGCTCGTCTCCCAGCCCTGCTGCCCATCTGCTCCTCTCGCTTCCGTTGGGAGGGGATGCAGGTAGAAGTTTCCAGTAGACCCGCCAGGACGCGGGCTCTGCAAAGCCCACCTCCTTCAACATCTGTGGAAACCACCGTACTTGTTTTCCCTTCTTGCTGATTCATTATCTCAACTTCGCATTTCCGTGAGACTCCTATCGGCAAAGTGCTTCTCAATATCGGTTTCCTTCCACCCTCGCCTTTCAGAGATACATTAAAATGCCGATTATGTGAAGCAATTGAAGTTCACACTGCTTTGCTGAGGGCTCGAATCTAGTGGTCACTTTGAAAATGTGGCTCGGAGGCTGAGGGGCAGAGGCAGAACAGATAGTCTTGTCTGCAGTGTAATTAGAACACCGTCAGCTTCTCCTTTCAAACATCTCTGTTGCACTCAGGTGCCAAATTGCCTGTAATTCTTTTGAGTTTTGCAAGAAGGGGGTGGTGTTAAGTGTTCCCTCTGCCGTGAGCAGCCTGGCTGTGCGGGGGGCTGGGGCCTGAGCCGGGGAGCTGCGAGCACAGGGGGACAGCCCAGCCAGCCTAAGGGGCACGGTGGTGACGTGGGGGAGGGCAAGGAGGCGCACCCCTCTGCACGGGGGTGGAGGGGACCTGGCCCCAGGTCAGGGCCTCTCATGGGGAAGGAGTGTGTCCCAGGGCAGAGGGCAGTGGCAGCGGTGGCCTGACATGAGGTGAAGGAGCCCAGAAAGCGGGGGCAGCGTCTGCGTGTGGTTGGGGGCTGGGCGGTGACAGACAACGGAGGTGATTTACCTATGGGTGAATGGATCAAATAAATAATACATGGGGGAGAATGGGGGCCGGGTTTCTCACCATCAGACAAAGGGGTTGGAAACACGGCAAGGAAGAGAACGGAACTAACTCAGTGGCGCTGGATTGAAATCAGAGATGCTGAGTGAATACTTTGCATACAGATATGCGTACACAGCGGACCTTTGGACAACACGCAGGAGTTCATTTATGCAGATTCTTTCCATCAATACACTACAGTGCGATAACTGTGTTTTCCCTTCCTTTTTTTTTTTTTTAAAGTTTATTTATTTTGAGAGAGAACATTAACATGAGTGGAGGAGGGGCAGAGAGAGAGAGGGAGAGAGAGAATCCCAAGCAGGCTCCACTCTGCCAGCACAGAGCCCGACGCAGGGCTCCGTCTCCCAAGCTCAGAGTCTGACAGCTGAAATCAAGAGTGGGACGCTTCACCTACTGAGCCGCCCACTCGCCCCTCTTCCTTACAGTTTTCTTAAGACCATTTTCTTTCCCCAGCTTATTTTATTATAAGAACACAGCGTATAATACATATAACATGCAAAAGGGGCGGTACAGGGAGCATAAAAGGTGGGAGGGGTGGGGTGAGCCATCTGGTTTTGCGGCAGAGAAGACGAGGAATGGCAGAGCAAGCAGGGAACAGCACGGAAAGTCGGATCTCTGCTTCCGGGCGGCTGGGGCTGGTGTGCCTCACGAGAGGCCCAGATGAGGACATACAGAGCTGTGGTGACAGGGTCTGATGTCCTGGGGAGCCGTCCAACTGTGGGTGACAGGGTCTGGTGTCCAGGGAGCCGCCGGAGTCAGAGCCGCCAGCGTGTGGTCATGCCGAATGAGGGGACTGGACAAGCCACCCAGGGAGAGTGCAGAGAGCATGAAAGGGGAGGGTCAGCGAGGGAGCCCAGCTGCCTGAAGGGCCAGGTAAGGAGGGATCCAGGAGAGAGACAGAGAGGAGCTGCAGGCAGCCAGGAGGGAGCCGGAGGGAAGAAGGTGTGTCTGTCCGGGCAATGGTGTCATCTTGGAAACCACAGCAAGAGACATGGAGTGAGAGCCCTTAGCGCACTGTGTGTGCTGGGGGCAGGGAGAGACGTGATCACGTCTTACTCCCGAGGGGAGGACTCGGCTCACAAGCACCGGAGAGGACCTAGCTCACAGCACCACGTGGTAAGTGGCTGCTGCTGACTCTTCTTTGTCCTCATGAAAGGACCTTCGGACTCCAAGTATCATAACCTACACGGGGAAGGGCAGTGTCCCTCATCAATGGAAGTGTCCGTGGATAGTGGTGATGACGTGGGGTCACTCCACTCCACAGAAAGAACCGGAATCAGAAGGACCTGGAAACGACTCAGTCCTGTTGTGTTGTCATGGTTGTGAGTTTGGCCCTGGGTCGGTGGCATAAATAAACATTCATTATATTTAGTAAATAAAAATCTATCCTCTAATATATAATTTCATCTTTTGGTAAATAATTTTTTATCCTTTGATAAAAATAAATAATCCATTCTTCCATTAAATAACCTTTTAAAAACATTTATTTATTTTGAGAGACAGAAAGTGCCACAGATGGAGGCAGGGCAGAGAGAGAGGGAGAGAGAGAGAGCTGAGAGAGAGCTTAACCAACTGAGCCACCCAACTGCCCCTAAATAACCTTTAATAAAAGTTAATCCTCTGAGTCTGTTAATTAAAACCACTACTGATGATCAAGTTGATCGTGGTGATGGTTTCTGATGACACTGAGGCCGTTACTAAATATCCCCTGGGTGCTGGCTCAGTGGGTTAAGTGTCTTGATTTTAGCTTAGGTCATGATCTCACAGTTCATGAGTTCGAGCCCCACTCAGGCTCTGTGCTGACAGTGCAGACCCTGCTTGGAATTCTCTCTCTCCCTCTCTTTCTCTGCCTCACTCTCTCAAAAATAAATAAACATTCTAGGCTCTGGTTCTGGTTCTTGGGGTGAGCGAGCTCCCTCGCCTGTAAAATAAAGGGCGGTGGGCGGTATCTCCCAGTTCCTTCAGGCTCCAGCCCTCATGCCCAACAGAGATGGGCAGACCTGTACCAGCGAGCACGGGGTGTTAAGGAGGTTCTCCAAGCTGCATCTCCTTCCATATTTCATAAAATACCCCAGTTTCTGGTGAAAAAGAACTTGTCACAAATATGATGAAGTGTTGTATTTATGAAGAAATTCTTGCAGTTCAATGAAAGGCTTGTAACCATGAAAAAATATTTCATCAAAGAAGAAATAGTGAATGTTAACCATGAAAGAATATTCGAACTAATTAGCAATCAAATAAATGCAAATGAAAGCAAGGTACTTTTTTATCACCTACCAAATTTTACAAATAAAAAAAAATGGAGGTGTTGTTGGGCGGGGGGGAGAAAGTATGTGTATATCCGTGCTGTGAAAAAAAAGAAAGCGTTCATATACTGTAGACGTCTGTGTAATTGGTCCATGTGTTTTTGGAAAGACAATTTGTTAATATGCTTTTAAAATCTTCAAAAATATTTATACCCTTTCATCTAGCAATTCCACTTTTAGAAATATGTCCTAGGGAAATCATTAAAGATGTGCACAAAATTTGCATCCGAGGGAGTTCATTAGAGAGCTTCGTTTTTAGAAATAAGGATGAAAAATAAGGAGCAGTTGATATGTCCAGGATTAGAGGATTATTACAAATAAATTATGGGTCATCCAAATAATGACTAGTCAGGTCATGTTTTTGGGGTTCATGCTGATGGAGATGTTTACATTATGGTATTGAGTGGAAAAAAAAGCAGGATACCAAAACAGATAAAAAATGCCATTTCAATTTTATTTTTATATTTTAAAGTTTATTTAATTATTTTTCAGAGAGAGAGAAAGAACACAAGCAGGGGAGGGACAGAGAGAGAGAAGGAGACAGAGAGTCCAAAGCAGGCTCCAGGCTCTGAGCTGCCAGCACATCGCCAGACATGGGGGTCAAACCCACAAAGTGTGGGATCATGACCTGAGCCGAAGTCAGATGCTTAACCGACTGAGCCCAGGCGCCCCTCGCCCCCACAGACTTCTTTATTAAGTGGGAGACTGGCTCAGCTTTCAGCTAGGAATGGGCCCTGGGCTCCCGGCCTGGCCAGCTCTGGGATCAGGATCCCCAAGAGCTTTCGGCCACGATGCCCTGCGGGGTCCCGGGAGCACAGGCATGGCGAAGGGTGAGTGGTGGGGCCCCGGGGACTTGGGGGACACGGTGGCTCTGAACTTAACTTACTCATTAATCCTTAAGTTTTCCGCCTCTAAAAAGGGGCAATAACTCCTTCCTCATCAGCGTCTGGAGCTGATGGAAGGATCCAAAGTTAACTTCAAGGGAAGATGCCTTAGACCGGAATGTTCCACCCAGCTGCTCTCTCCTCCTCTAATGGATTGCTTTTTCTCTCGGGATTCCTCCACGAGAAGGAAGAGAGGGTAGGAAGGTGCTTCCGTGTGGCTGCCAGCAGTGCTGACCATTACCGGTGCCACCGCCCACTCAACTCGAGGTCTGTTCTGACCGCCATCTTACTGGTGCTGACCACGCCAGGGCGCAGGGGGCTGTAGGGGTGAGCTCCCCTTCCTCCCCGTCCGTCACCGCCCTGTAACAGGCACCACTGCAAACACGATCTCTCTCCTGGACGGAGTGCTCGGCACTAGAACTGGCTTGACATGGAGACAGCTACTTTCAGGATTCACCCTGCAGTGTAGCCCCACTTCGTCCTCACTGCTTTCTGAGAACTTAACTGTGTGTTATTCTGAGCGAGGCCATTCTGTCGGTCAGCAATGACCCTTCCACTGTCCTCATCTTGCCCGGCTGCGATGTCCTAGCCATTCACCACCAGAGAGGGACAATGTATAAATGGCCAAGGACCCCTGGGGAAGCAGGGGTCAGGCGGACGGCAGGTTGGACCAGCTGCACCCAAGGGGCTGGTCTGGTAAGACCAGGAGTGCAACGTTTCGCAATGTGTTATTTTTAAATATTTCTTATGTTTATTTATTTTTGAGAGGGAGGGGGAGCACACAAGCAGGGGAGAGGCAGAGAGAGAGGGAGACGCAGAATCCAAAGCACGCTCTAGGCTCTGAGCTAGCTGTCAGAACAGAGCCCGACACGGGGCTCGAACCCATGAACCATGAGATCATGACCTGAGCTGGAGTTGGAGGCTTAACAGATTGAGCCACCCAGAAACCCCAGAAATGTGTCCTTTAAAATAAACCCCATAAGGGTCACTGGGTGGCTCAGTTGGTTAAGTGTCCAAATTCAGCTCAGGTCATGATCTCACAGTCTGTGGGTTCGAGCCCCGTTTCGGGCTCTGTGCTGACAACTCAGAGCCCGGAACCTGCTTTGGATTCTGCATCTTCCTCTCTCTCTGCCCTTCCCCCATTCTCTCTCTCAAAAATAAGTAAATAAACATAAAATAAAATAAAATAAGCCCTATAAATAGTCCTTTAGACTAGGACCAGGGTAGCCTTTCTTTCTTTCCTTTTTAAAAAATTTTAATGTGTATTTATTTTTGAGAGAGAGAGACTGACAGAAGTGAGCAGGAGAGGGACAGAGATGGAGGGAGACAGAATCTGAAGCAGGATCCAGGCTCTGAGCCGTCAGCATAGAGCTCAATGTGGAGCTTGAACTTACCTACCGTGAGATCATGACCTGAACTGAAATCAGATGCTTAACCGACTGAGTGCCCCCGGTGTCCCCAGGGTAACCTTTCTAAAACATCGCTTGGGACATATCCCAGCCCTTTGCTGAAACCTTTCATGGCTCGCTAGTGCCCATGGCTCCTGGCTCACCCACATCAGAGTGCCCTGGCCTATGAAATTGCTGATTCCAGGGCCTCATCCCAGGCTTTCTGGTTTCAGAAAAGTGGGGTCTTGGAACTTGCATTTTTAACAAGCAGCCCCAGGAAAATTCTAAGCACCAAAGTGGGTAAGCAGAGCCTGTAGAAGACGCTTAATACTTAGAGATGCACCATAGCCTGACCGTCATGCGCCCACCCAGCCATTCATGTCCTTGTAAGCTCATGCCTCTGCCCAGGGTCCTCCAGACTTCCTGAACCCCACCCCCGACATCCTAGGCCCTCCTGCCTCCAGGCCTCTGTCCATCTATTCCTTTTCTTTTCTTTTCCTTCTTAAAGTTTATTTATTTATTTTGGGGGGGGGCACAGAGCGAGGAAGAAAGAGACTCCCAAGCAGGCTCTGCATGGTCAGCATGGAGCCTGATGTGGGGCTTGAACTCACAAACTAAGAGCCAAAATCAGGAGTTAGACTCTCAGCTAAGTGAGCCACCCAGGCTCCCCTGTTTCTTTGTCTTAAGAAGCCTTTCTTCTCTCCCTCAGCTAACAAACTCTTATAGATCCTTCAAGGCCCAGCCCTGTAAAGCCTTCCTGGAAAACCTGAGACGTTGCTTCCTGCTTCGTGCCTGGCATGCGGTCAAGTTCTCCTTTATTCCATTTCCTGTATTAAATTAGCATTCGTTCTGCCCGTCTCCCCTACCATACGGTACAGAGGGCTGTGTCTTATTTCTTCATCCTTTACACTGTGTCACGTGACCAAAACCTACGTGTTGAAGGATGGAGAGAGGTGATCTATCTTCAGAGAGTGAATCTGGTTACTTTGGTTTGACTGTAGAAGAAAAATTCAATTCAGTCTCATGTGTTGAAATGCCTTTCCTAGCCGGCTTGTACGAGCTGTTCATGACAGTTTTTCTGAACATAACGAGTGGCTGATGCTGTGTTCTGTGACATGTCCATGGATGTGAGCCTGACTCAGCAAAATCTTCTTATTGTTTTCTTAGAAATTTTGATGAGAATTCAAGTAGAAATGAGAAAAGTTCTGATCTTCCCTTTCTAGTCTTTGATTTGTATTTGTTCTTGAAAGAGGAACGCATTTGACTTCCTTGTATAAGGTATTTTGGTTTTGTGACGGTTCTCGCTCTGGGCCGTCCAGTATGGTGGCCACTGGCCAAGCATGGGTGTTGAGCCTGTGAGATGTGGCCCGTACGATGGGAGATTGTGCCGTTAGAGTAAAATACACGTGGGGGTTTAAAGACTCACTGTGAAAGAAAGATCATAAAATATTTCATCAACCTTTTTTATATTGATGACATCTTGAAATAATATTTAGGAAACACTCGGTCAGATAAAATGGTTATTAAAATTCGTTTCACCTGTTTCTTGTTAGTTTTTTGTTATGTGGCTACTAGAAAAATTTAAATAGACATGTGGCTTACATGGTAGGTTTACTGGATAGTGCCAGTCTAGACCCTTATTACCCTCTGCCTTTTTGCATTCCAGACTATTCTGTTTCCTCTTCTTGGCATCTACAACACCACCCCAACAACAAAATCCCCACCTCTGAAGCACCTGCCGTCCAACTATGGTACCTATGACCCTCCTCATGGTGACTATTTACACACCCCTAGGTTGTGCTCCCAAATTCACGAAGATTGTAGCACCTTCATGCAGTTTTTTTTCCCACTAACCGTATTCCACTATTTCCTAGTCATTTCAATGTTCATGCAGATATTTCTTCCAAAGCCGTAGATCCAGGTCCTGATCTCACCTCCCATGACCTTGTCCTTCACTCTCCCTCAGCTGTTCTTTCCCGTGGTCATGCTTTACACTTGTCAATAGTGACCCCTCCCCCCGGCAAATTACATTTCCACAGTCTCAGTTGCAAGCCTTCCTTTCTCCCACCCCCACCTCCCGTTTTCCAGCTGCCTACCTTTAGTACCTGGACTTCAAAATCCTCTCATAGCACCGAGATCTATCGATGACTCCTGTGTTCTGTTCACTGTCCTCTCTCTCACAACATCGCCTTTCTGCTAACCCCGTTAGATTCCGTGGTCCTTCATCATAACCATGCCCTTCCGCGTGGTATAAGCCCGTGGATGCCTCTCCTCCCCGAGCTGCACCAGCCTGGTAAAACTCCAGCCCTGGCTAAATCTGACTTCTGTCCTTCACCGTGCTCACACCTGGCAGCTGAACTGTAGCTGGAGAAAGCACATGTCATGATGAAGTTTTAAATTCATGAGCACCAGCCTAGGTAGGCTCTAAGGTTGGCCTGAAACCTCGCTCTTTGTGTATTTCCCTATTCCTTTCCCTTTTTCACCGAATTATTTTGCATGCTGCCCTCTTTCCTTAAACTGTCCGCCTCTCCTCACTCTTCACTGGTGATCCAACTTACTTTGTTGAGAAAAGAGACACTGTACATTCAGAAGAGAACTTCTTCCAACTTCTAACACTCCTGCTGTCAGCCTCCCTCCTAGCTGCATCTTTAACCACAAACCCTGCTTTTCCTTCTGTTCTGATGAATAAATGATGCTACCAGTGAAAGCCCACAGCTCCACCATGCTCCAGACCCCAAAGTCAGGAACCATCCATTGTTTCTTTCCTCCTGGAAAATTCTTATTAGCTTATCAACTCTCCCAGAACTCCCACAGCCCTCTCCAGTTATTGCTCCATTTCTGCGTGAATTTACATTCAGTTTCCTCAAGAGGGTTGTCTATACTCACCGTCTGCACTTTCTCCCCTTCCATCTGCTCTGGAATCCATGTTGGTTAGTCAGGCTTTCATTTTCTCTGCTCTGCCGAAACTGCTTTCCTCAAGGTTGACCATGATTCTGCTCTGATGCTCTATTCCCCATTCGCATGTAATCTGCACTTGGGCTGAAGTTAGCACGGTTGAAACACCTTGAATCACCTGTGCTCTCTGGATATCACTCTCTCTTGGTTGTCTCTTCCCTGTCTGACAGATGCTTCTTAGTTTCTTTTGCTTCTTTTTCCTCATCTCCCCAACCTGTAAACTTGGAAATGCCCCAAGGATTGGTCTTTGGACGTCTTCTCCTTTTTAATTACCTATATTTCATAGATAATCTCATTTAGCCTCATAATTTTATTTATTTTTTTATTAAAAATTTTTAATGTATTTATTTTTGAGAGAGAGAGAGAGAGAGAGAGAAACAGCGAGCGAGCATGAGCAGGGGAGGGGCAGAGAGAGAGGGAGACACAGAATCTGAAGACAGGCTCCAGGCTCTGAGCTAGCTGTCGGTACAGAGCCTGATGCGGGGCTCGAACCCACGAACTGTGAGATCATGACCTGAGCCGAAGTCGGACACTCGACCGACTGAGTCACCCAGACGCCCCTAACCTCATGATTTTAAGTCTCACCTGGTTGCAAACAATATCTGCATTTTTATCCACAGCCTATGCCTATCTCCCCAACTCCTGTCGCTGCTACACATCCCCATGTGGCTGTTCCATAGGCTTTTCATACTTAACATGACCTTCCTAACCCACTGCACCTGCACCCTGTCCATTCATCAAATGGCTTAAAAACTCATTCTCTCTCTAGTAACACATCTCACCCATCAACAAACCCAACTGCATCCAGAATCTAACCACGTCTTGCTGCCTCACAACCACATTTCGGTTCGTGCCTGGTCCGCGCTTTACTTTTCCATGTGGCACTTATTAGGACTCAGCACCTTTTTATTTGTTGCTGCTGTTTGGCTATTGGCTGCCTTCCTGCTGGAAAATAAACTCCAAGAAGTTGGCCCGCTGGGTCTCAACACGTAGAACAGTGCCCGGCAGGAAGTTGGCACTGAATAAATATTTGATGACAAACTTCTAACAAAGGCTGGTCTCTAACAGCAGATCTTCAATCAACCATGCCGCAGTATTTGAATTCTGGTCCTTGTGTTGGGCTCCTGAGGGTACTGGGGTCTATATCTTCTGTTTAATTAGGCAATGAAAGGAGAGCTCGCCCCAGTAAAAACAATTTCCCATCCCGCATCAGAGCAGCTGAGGGAAGTGTTAGGGGATGGGGGAAGGGGACAGCCCTCTGGGCTCCTGGATCACAGCTCTGGGAGGTAACTGGCCTTCTCAGCAGGCCGCCTGTCATCTGGGTTTCAGGCACAGCTGCACTGAGCTCAAAACACGAAGCTCTGCCAATGCTAGACTTGTGCTGACTCAGTCCTGAAAGATCATGTCATTGAGACGTGCTAACTTCATAAAATATCGCATCTCTGTACTGCTCTGCTTCAGGGAAGCTTGTGAGAAAAAGGCAGCTTTCTCTTCATTTAAAATATTAGTTTGATCAACTTCCTTAAGGTTAAATATTTTGCACCCTGGTCTATAAGGTCAAAACTCAAAAAAACAAAGAAAGGACAGTGTTTCATGACTACCATCAAAATGACGACGACCTGATGACAACAGAAGGTCAAGGACAAGTTAAAAGTTGGCACCAGGGCGAGGATATCTGTGGCTGCCTACCTTGCCTTTTCTCGAGGGGGAGGAAGTGGCATCTGTGTGCGCGTTACCTCATAGGTGGAGGGCGGGGTTTGTGTATACATTTATTTCACAATTCATAAAAGTGTGATAAGAAGTTTCTGAGAATCTTCGCTTTACAGTCTCAAATATTTAGCATTTTTATTGGTTTCAGGTGAGTGCTTTGTTGAACTTCAGTAGTGTTTTCCTGCATGGTCTGGCCCGTGCTTTGTGGGGAGGCGACTACACCTCGCAAAGGCTTGCCATCTGTCACTGAGGGCGTCTTGGTTGGCACCGCACACCTAGGCTGGGTAGGTAGCCGATTTTGTCACAGATATTGAAACCACATGAGACAAAATGCCTTCTAATTGTTCACACTTTCAGAAATATTGGAACACTGTTGAACATCCCCATCATTTACCTATCGCTTATGGCACTTTCTGAATTAAAAAAACAAGAACAGCAACACAGACCAAACATATATTTTGTATTTGCATCTGAATGTGATTAATCTGGTTTCTCAGGACAGGAGACAGAGGCATAGAACATGAATGATTTTCAAAATGCCATTCAGAAAGTTGGGCCAGACTGGAAATGGACCCCAAGAGTTCTGCACCCTCTCTGCTTTGCTGAATCCCTGTTGACCCTGAGCCACAAGCAAACAATAATACAGAATTAAGGGCTATTGCGGGATCAAAAAGTCATTAAGTCAGTTCTCTTTTCTGCTGAAATGTCTAGTTTTATCGTTGTCAGAGAGACAGTTGTACAGTCAATCAAACGTATCTGTTAGCAACATGAAGTTTATGACCTGGTGCTGAAATTCTCCCTGTTACTCCAATGCATCACTTTTCATGGTGCGTTTTTGTTTTACTTGTTTATAGAAAAGTATCTGAAGAACTTCTGCCTCCGGCCTCCTCATGGAGGTGTTGAACATGACATCATTCAGTGATGAGAAGTCCTTGAACGCCTCGACCAAACCGAACACCTCAGTCAGGGACCCGCATCAGGAAATCACGGTTGTGTACGGGATGATTATGAGCATTTCCCTTCTGGGCTTTGTCGAAAATGGGCTCCTCCTCTGGTTCCTCTGCTTCCGGATGAGAAGAAACCCCTTCACTGTCTACATCATCCACTTGTCTATAGCAGACTTCTCACTGCTCTTTTGTATATTTTTTCTGTTGGTCAACTATGTTTTAGATTATGAGCTGTTTGGTGACTCTCACTTCCTAAGTCTCACATTATGGGTGACATTTATGTTTGGCTACAACATGGACCTCTACCTGTTGACGGCCATTAGTGTGGAGAGGTGCCTGTCTGTCCGGTACCCCATCTGGTACCAATGCCATCGCCCTAAGCACCAGTCGGTGTTTGTCTGCACCCTCCTGTGGGTGCTGTCGTGCGTAGTGACCACCGTGGAACATGTCATGTGCACGGACGATGAGATAGAGCATTATTCTCAAAGTGGCTGCAGGGTGGTGATCATCTTTATAGCCATCTTGAGCTTCCTGGTCTTCATGCCTCTCATGGTGGTGTCCTACACCGTCCTGGTGATTAAGATCCGCAAGAACACGTGGAAAGCCCATTCCTCGAAGCTGTACATCATCATCACGGTCACCGTCATTATGTTCCTCATTTTCGCCATGCCCATGAGGCTCCTCTACATGCTGAGTTATGAGGACTGGTCATCCTCTGACAGCCTGCATGACATTTTTCTTCTCTTCTCCACCGTCAACAGCAGCACCAACCCTTTTATTTACTTCTTCGTGGGCAGCAGTAGGAAGAAGCGGTTCAAGGAGTCCTTAGAAGTGGTTCTGACCAGGGCTTTCAAAGATGAAATGCAACCCAGGCGCCAGGAAGCCTCCAGCAACCCCAGCGCGATCGAGACTGTCCTTTGAGGACAGCGGCGGGGGACAGTGGGCACAATGGTGGGACCCAGACCATTTGCACTTTGTGCTTGGAATACCACTTACGTATGTCCTAAATATGACACAGAAGGGTGCCCCGTTCTGTGTGCATGAGATACTAATGAATGAGGAGACTGTATTCTTGTACTGTATCTTCTGAAAAAGCCTAAAAATGGGTCGGACCTCTATCATTTCTGTACATATAAAAAAACCTTCTGTTCCTTCTCAGCTCTTCCAGCAGCATTTCCCCATGAACAGTAGAAATTACTCTAGCAGGAAGGTTTGCAAATGAGTACAGGAAAAGTTCATGAAAGCACTTGCTGGAATCTGAGAAGGTGGAGCGATATAACAGCAAGGACATGGGCTTTGGAGTCAGATCCGCTCTGTCATTTGCCGCCTGTGTGAGCTCAGGCAAGTGGTTTAACCTCTCAGAACCCGATTTCCTCACTTATAAAATGTTCAATACTAGTAGTTCACGTCTCCCAGGCTTGCACTGAGGATAAAATGGGGAGATACAGTGTGAGTAGCACTTGGCACATTGTCAACATTCAATAAATGTTAGTCTTTTCCTCACTTCTTGAAGTGGAAGAAGAAATACACGCTTCTGATTTGTAACCTGCACACATGCACGCACATACACAGCTCTATTATGTACAAATACTGCTATGTGTTTTAAAATGTTAAATACAGGGGCACCTGGGTGGCTCAGTCGCTTAAGCATCCGGCTTCGGCTTGCGTCAAGATCTCATGGTTCGTGGGTTCGAGCCCCACGTTGGGCTCTGTGCTGACAGCAAGCTCAGAGCCTGGAGCCTGCTTCAGATTCTGTATCTCCCTCTCTCTCTGACCCTCCCCTGCTCGCACTGTCTCTCAAAAATAAATAAAAGACATTAAAAAATTAAAATGTTAAATGTAAATTTACGAAGGTCTTCTTCCTGCTTGAAGTGTCAAAGCTTTTCACAGCACAACACCTCTACTGAAAACATCTGCAGATGTTACAACATCCAGCCAGCCATGTGTTAGAGCATCATTTCAGGCTGTGAAGAAAAACATTTGGCCACCAGTAGAGGAATTCCTCGTGGCTTTTCCTTCCCCCTGTGGGAATGCTCCATGTAATGAGTCTGTTGGGAAATCCTTTGCTTGATATAAGTTTTCATGAATGGAATTCAATTGACGAGTGTGTGAGGGTGACTGTGCTTTTGGAGCCTCCCGTCCCACCCCATGAAATGAAATGATGAAGTGGTGGGTTATTTATGGCCACAGAGTTCTTGCTGCAGCCAGACTCAGGTTTCTGTACCTTGGGCTTCCTCTCCTGAGCACTTCTTTGTGCTTGTCTTGGGAGAAGACACCACAGCAAGGCCGATAAGAGAGTGGCCCCATCTCAGAGGGGACCTGCGCATTCCTCCCCAGGAAATCTTTGCAGGGCTTTATCAGTACCTTAGTGCTCTGCCTGCTTGCCATGACTTGTGTCTGAGTCTTTAGACAGCACGGCCTGGGTTTCACCCATGAAACCCATTGTGGCCCATAGACTGTGTTACTACATTTCATATCCTTCTGCCTTTTCTAGGCGCCCCACTAAAGTGGCAATGCTTTATGCAGGTCTAGGGAAGTAAAATGTTCACCCCAGTAAATGAGCCCATTAGGACTTATCTTAACCATTTGTCTCGAAAGGTCAGAGACGCTGAGATGAAGGGGTTCTCTGTTGTTGTCTGCCTCTTCTCCATCCTCTAACTTTGAAAGCAATGATTGCCTGTGGTCTGGTCATGGGGGAGATGAATGAGTCTCTCACACCCAGTCAACTTTGGAGGCAGGCGGTTCTTCAATGGGTGACGACTGATTCAGAAACCAGGCAGCTTGCTTTCAGGAGCCCAGATGGGTGTGGAGCGCTGACATTTAGAATGATCTTGTTTTTGATGGAAAACAGCATCTTCCCTGAGAAAGAACAGAATACGGAGGTCAGAGCTCTCTCCTTCGTTTGCCACCATCGCCCCAGTGCTGCGCTGGCCTCTGGGGCAATAGAAAGGGATCAGCCTCATCTCATCTCACAGGGGTATTTGGTCTCAAAGAGGAACCTGAAGACCCATGGGAAACAAGACATTTTCACCCACAAAAAATACAATGAACTCATAAGAAGCCTCCATTGGTTGCCTTCATGCAGATAAGGTGGGGGAATTGAATGTGACCATAAATATAAAAGTTCTTCCAACCTTTTAAAGAGCAATGCCATATCTACGGCCATACTACCCAGAACGCGCCCGATCTCGTCTAAAGAGCAATGCCTTACAAACAGGCAGGATTCAGTTTGTCAGTGTCGTAAGGACAAATTCCTCTCTCTTAACTAACCCTGTTCCCCAAAATGAACTATAAGGTTAAAACTCAAGCAAGAAGATTTAAGTAAATATGCAGATAGGGAGACTTGACTAGCTAATTTGTACCCTCTGTGCATTTAGACACTTGGTCTGAGTCATCGTAGGCTAGGGAGGTGTGGTTTCTGGGAATTCTCTGAGCCTTGGAGGAGCTTGTTCAGATATAACGACTGTCTTTGATGAAGGGAACAAAGATTCATGGATGGTCTTCTCTGCCAAACTCCATGATGTGAACAAGTCCCTGTGGTCTCAAGTCAGAGAGGAAGACACACATGTGTTATCTACAGCTCCACAATGTGCACAGATCAATGTTAGGGGAGCGTTTTAAACAAAGTAGTGTTGCAGTCAAGAGAAAAATGAAATCCCACCTTGTGTAGTGAAAAAGGACTGTTTCATGGAGGTGTCCTTTGGTTGCTTGAGGGCAGGTAGGATTTCCAAGGATCAGGGAGGAGGGGATCCCTGATAGAGTGTGGCCCGACCAAAGGCAGGCGGCAGCAAGGGAGACGCAGGGCCAGTCGCTGCCCCTTCGGTGGGCTGGCTGGAGCAGCAGACCTTGAAGATCTATGTGGTTCTGCTTATCACCCTGCTCCTCTCTCTTTGATGCCACTGTCTTTGCCTTCTGTCATCAGATTCTTCAAGATTCTTGGAACAGAACCCCTGGGCCTCCTCTCCACATCCATTCTCACTGACGTCCAGCCTGGCCACGGGTGGCGGTCCAATTTCTTATTGCCGCAAGTCCCCCACTGGCCTCCATCAGGTGGCAAGGTGATCCGGTGATCTCAGCTGCTCTCCTTTTTGGGCTACACTTGAGCCTTACAGCAAACTCATACCAATCTACTTCTGAAAACAAAGATCCCACAAGTCTGTCTTCTAACCATGATCTCTTGTCCTTTACATCATTTACTTTCTGACCCCCACTGCCTTGAACTTCTACCTGCTGAGACCGCCTGTCTCTGACCTCTTGTGTCTGCCACATTTATGTGTCTCTTCTGTTATCATCTCTGTCTCTGTGCAGTGAGACCTCTGGTGTCCCTGGCCCAGTCACTCTCACTGTGCCCCTTAATTCCCTTGCCCTTGCCCCCTTGCTCTCCCCTTTGCCCTTTGCCTGGTTGTTCCTGACACTAACCAGGCTGCCAAACAGAACAGAGAACCCCAGCCATTTAAGGAAGGAGCAGGGAAGGGTAAGGGAAGAGGTGGGAAGCTTCCAAATCAGTAGGCTAGGATTAAAAATGAGAGGTGGAGGGAAAGTGGCCAACTAGAACTCAAGAGAAGAGATATTTTCAAGAAAAGTATGAGCAGAGTGTCCAGTGCCACAAAAGATATAGGTAGAAAAGAGCTGTCAGACACGGCAATATGGAGGTCACTCATATTCCAAGCTGGGCTGGTTTTGGTGAGGCCATGAGGTCACAAGCCAACTGGCCAGTGTGGAAGGGTGAACCATAGTGGAGAAGGTTCATACTGCAAGTGTGGAAGGGCCTTTCCAGAAGGTTGTGAAAGGAGGGAGATGAGACAGAAACTGAATAGGACTAGGGGGATTGGCTTTTGCTTTTTGAAGGTTGGTTTGTGTTAAGATGGGAGTGGCCTGAGCTTAGGAGGGGCAGTGAGCCCACCACCACAGCCAGTAAAGAGGGTCAGGGCCACAGCCACGAGAAAAGGAAGTCCTGCCCTCTAACAGCGTATCTTCCGGAATGAACAAACCGGCAGAGGGACGTGCAACAGGATGATGTGAAGAGCTCTCAGGAGAAACGGAGATGAGCAGGGAGAGATGGGAGGCTGGTGGCCATCGGGAGGTGAGGGAGGGGGGCAGGCACCTCCCTGCTGAGGTGACATCTGACCAGAAGCCTGAGGGAAGAGGGGAGGTGAGCAGAGACCTGGCATGGGCGGAAGACAATCCAAGTAGAAAGAACATAAGCTCATCAAAGTGAAAACCCAGAAGAGGGAGTGTACTTGGCATCTTCGCAGGATTTCTAGGAGGCAGGTGTGGCTGGAGGAGGAGCCCTGCTAACCCCAGAAAGAGTTAGGGAAGCTGGGTCATGTAGAAGCCTGTAGACCACTATCAGGTCTTGGCTTTTTACCGAAAGTAAAATAAATAAGTATATTAAAATTAAAATTAAATAAAAAAGTAATATTGGTTGCTAATACAGGAAGCCTGCTATCTGAGAGGCCAGTGGACAGGAAAATGTGGAAGGGACAGAAATCTTCAGGCAAGAGAGAAAGGAGAGATGGGGTGGATGAGGTCACCCTGGACAGTGGGGAGCACTAGAGAGTCGTTGCCATGGCCCCGACTGGTTTTCGGTAATCTATGAAGCAAGGTGGCGAGGAGAGAATGGGAGAGGGGAGAAAGGTGTCGGATGGAGAGAGGAGGAGGGAGAGGGTTTGGAAGAGCTGCCCAGGGCATGATTTGTGAAGGGGACCAAGCTGTTAAGACCTTGACTGTGCAGGAGCCTTCCTCCATGAGTGACCTCCACATTGCTGTGTCCTACGGGCTCTTTTCTACCTATACTTTCTGTGGCTCTAGACCCACTCTCCATACTTTTCTTGCAAATGTCTCTTCTCTTGAGTTCTCTTGAGTCCTAGCCTACTGATTTGGAGACATCCCAGCTCTTCCCTTGCCCTTCCCTGCTCCTTCCATAAATGGTCGTGTTTTCCATAATGCAGGGGCTGGACCTCTGCTCTCTCCTTCTGCACACTCTCCCTTGCTATCCTGATCCATGATGGCTTACCTATTCATGACACTCCCATCCCACTGATTGGCCAGACTCTGCTGGGCTCCAGTCCTGTGTATCCAACCAGCTACAGGACATTTGGACTCGATGCCAGGTGCAACCTGTTCAGTCCCCCACCATTCTTCCTATAGCCCTTTCTCAGTGAATGACACCACTAGTCACCCTGTCACCCAAGTGATGCTGTTCCCTTTGCACAGATTGCTCTTCCCTCTTGGTAATCTAGCAAACTTAATTTATCCATCTACATCTTGGTCATATGTCAGTCACTCAGGAGCTATATCCTGGGACCTGAGTTCCTGGAAGACCATTTCACACCTTCTCTTTCTCAGTCTTTCACTGTCTCTTTCTCATCTTACTCTCAGCTGATGGTTTGCTTTCTTTTTCACAAGAATAGAAGCAACTAGAAGAAATCTTCCACACCTGACAAATATCATATCTACAGATCTAGCTGCATGTCTCTGTACATAGCCTCCCTTTTGACTCTGAGGGAACTCGAGGTGTCCTTGGCTAAGGTGAGTTCTCGTACCTGTGTGAGGTACAATTTTGATAGGTACAATTTTGACAGAAAAATTATTCTGAAAATTATTAACTTTTTCCTGTGACTAAAAATAAGAATTTGTCATTTCTCAAAGTTTTATGGGTTGACTGAGGTCAGCTGTGTGGTTCCCATTAGCGATCTCTTGGAGCTGCAGCCAGATGTTGGCAGAGGGAGCTGGGTCTGAAGGCTGCACAGGGCGGGACATCCAAGATGGCACACCCTCAGCATTGATAGATGGCTGTGGGCTCAGCTGGAGAGATTGTCCAGAGTTCCTGCACTTGACCTCTGGACGTGGCTGGAGTTTCTTACAACATGCCAACTATCTTCTGAGAGGAACCTTTCTGATAATGAACTTTTCCAAGAGGCCCAAAATCAACTGTTGATTTCCCACTTATTTAAATAAATTAACATGTGGTTGAAGTTACAAGTTTTTTCCCTCTTGTTTCATTGGCATACAGTTGACGTAAAACATTGTGTTAGTTTAATTTGTGCAACATTACAATACATTTTGATGAAGGCTAAATGAAAACCTTTTTCATAATTTGAATTTCACTTTTCAGTATAATGTATTAAGCCTTCCCCCCCAGGATTCACTATGAAATTTTGGTCCTCATTTTAATAAGATTCCTTTTTAACAAACTTTTACTGAAACTAGTCATCCTTGGATAAGGAGATCTTCTTGTGATAATTATTATTTTTAAATGTGTGCATATGAATGTTAACACAAGGGGTTGACTTGTCAAATCAGACTCAATGTGAAGTACAGATCTTACCCAATAGAAAGCTGATAATTCAAATGATATAGGCAAGTACAGACACAGATGAAACTGTTTTCTAGAGGAGCCCCAAACTGAGAATCAGCTCCCAAAACATCCCCTTCTACACGAGAATGTAGTCTAGCTCTAGACTGCTGAGTTTTCAACAATGTAGATAAACACATTGTTTTCAAAGGAAGGCTTTTAGGTTTGGGGTATTCTGTTTATCCTACAGGAAGTGCGTGTGTCACTGTTCCATCTGCTCCAGTCTTCTGTGCCTCGTAAACCTATAAATTCCAGATTTATTTACGATGACCGGTCTTGGCAGATCAGCTCTATCTGCTGAAGACACGACCAGTTCTCCAAGTCTCACACTTTTACAAAGCAGTCTGATTGAGGTGAGCATCTTTGTAAGGAGCTCTGGTTTAGGTCTTTCATGGAGGGAACTAAATGCTGTTAACATTCCCTTTCTAAGGCCTCAGCCGACACCAAGACTATGAATGCCTGAGGCAGAGACCGCTCTTACTGCAAGGTGGGCAGAGAGGAGCGCCCTGCCCTTGGAGTGAGAAACCTAGGATTTAATATCAGATTCTCTACCCACCAGCTGTTTGAGAGTCAGCAAGTTCCCTCCGAAGCAGATCCTGAGGCAAGGATTGGGTGCAAGCAGTTTATTTAGGAGGTCACCCTGAGGAATCAGTGTGGGATTAAGATTTTCAGAGAGGAGAGAGGAAGCCAATACAGAGTGAGTAGTGAGTAGAGGGGCCCAAGACAGTGGACAACCCTGAGAGACATGTGTCACCCATCTCAGACCTGGAGGGCTGGGCTGTCACCTCCTGCCTCTCGTAGGTTAGGGTCAGTCTTGGAGTGACAACTCTTTGCTCCTTTGGACATGTCCTGTGCACAGGTAGAGCACAGCCTGTGATGAGGACACCTTGAGAGAGGCTCAAGGAGCCATGGGTAGGTGCAGGATCCGCCTGTAGGTGACCTCAGGGGGGTTTCACATCTAACCAGCAACCTTGGTTCTAATGGGATAAAAGTAACCTGCCTCACAAAACAGTTGTGCCAAATATAAGTGAGATAATATTTGTGAAACTCTGCCTAAACCGGGAAACATCAGAAGTTAGTCATTCCTTGGGGCACCTTGCTGGCTCTGTCGGTAAAGTATGTGACTCTTGATCTCGAGGTGGGTTTGAGTCCCACATTGGGTGTAGAGATTACTTAAAACTAAATAATCTTAAAAAAAAAGAAGTTAGATCTTCCTTGAAAATATTATGTTACGTGAAATAAGCTGGACACTAAAGGGGAAATACTGTGTAATTCCATTTACATGAGGTGACCGATGCACCTTCTACAGAATGTAGAAGAGCAGCTGCCAGGAGCCAGGGGAGGGATGGGGACAGAGTGTGGACAGAGTTTCAGTCTGGGCAGAGAAGAAAGCTCTGGAGATGGATGGTGGTGATGGATGTATAATATTGTAAATGTACTGAATGCTATTGAAATGGACACTTAGGAATGGCTAAAATGGCGACTTTCATGTTATGTATATTTTTGCCACAATAGAAACAATTAGTTCTTGTGCTGGGTTAATCAGCACTTGGGAGCTTTGTACCAACACCATTTAAAAAAATATTTCTTTAAAAATTTTTAAAAAACATTTATTTACTTTTGAGAGAGAGTGACAGAGTGCTAGTGGGGGAGGGGCAGAGAGAGAAGGAGACACAGAATCTGAAGCAGGTTCCAGGCTTTGAGCTGTCAGCACAGAGCCTGATGCGGGGCTTGGATTCACGGATGGAGAGATCATGACCTGAGCTGAAGTCAGACGCTTACCTGACTGAGCCATCCAGGTGCCCCTCTACCAATACCATCTTATACAAAGAAAATAAGCCTTGTCTAGAGTTGTGTGATAAATATTTCGGGAAATTATTAATGCAAAGGTCATTATCACATTGATTTATTGATACATGCTTTTGATCAAAGTGTACCCCTAAAATGAGTTGCTCACAGGCAAATGTAGAAAGCTAAAAACATTCCTTAAAACATAATAATGGCACAGGGAAACACCATTAAAAGTCCTTCAGCCTCATTAGCCCTGGTTGAGTGTAGTTGAATGTTTATGGGA
>PJEM01010416.1:0-62789 GCA_004023845.1 Helogale parvula | reverse complement strand
ACACACACACACACACACACACACACACAAGTACACCTGACACCTACAAACATGCCCAAACACACACAGGTACTCCACCAAGGGAGGAGGGAGGGAGAACGGACTAACGTATGCCAAAATGTCACCCAAAGTTACTCACAGGTGTTACGGTCTCTATATTCTTACACAAGTACGCATTACTATTTACTGCTTCTTTGGGCGGTGGGTGGTAAAGGAAAGACGGCCTATTTTGGATATCTGGATGTGCAAAACGGCCAACCCCACATACATGTGCCTGGCGCACGTGTACGCATACGATCTTCACACGCACACACGTACACACACACGCCCAGTACAGAAGGCGTCTGTTTTTCAGTAACTTCCATAAACTCGTACCACCTCATTATTCATTTTCAGGTCATTCATCTCAAATGGTAAAATATATTCTGAATTCGAAATTTCGTAAGTACCTGTAATGCTTGTTTCTGACTCATCCTTTCTTGCCATTCTTTTTCATCTTCTTCTTCTGAACTGAAAGTCAAGCATAGGTTTACAGTATCGATGATTTAATGACGTTTGAGAACACTGCCTGAGGCAAGGGGCTGGTGGCAGGCGGGGCTACGACGGTGAGTAAGATGGCAACACACGGGCTGTCCTGTTCCCACGGCCTGGAGGGGCACGTGTGAGTGAGCAGCTACAGTATGACCTAGTAACTTCCATCACAAGTGAGGAGCGGGGTGCAATAAGAAGAGTCACCTCTCTCCAATCTGGGGGTCCTAAAGGTGTTCTGGAATCTGGCAATTATACTGCTTGGCCTGAGCTCCAAGTGAGTGAGAGGTCTAGTTGTAGGGCATGAGGGACGCTCGTGGAGAGAAGTATTCCAGACAGAAATCCCAAGTTCTATAAATATCTGGAAACAAGGGAAAGAAAGTCTGCCTGTACACCGTATAAAGAGAGTGGGTGGTGAGGCTGGAGAAGCATGTGACTAAGGAGCTGGAATTTATCCTAGAGAAATGGGAAGCTAGGAAGTGCTTTAAGCTACAAGAGGACATTATCAGATTTGGGGTATAACAGATTCTACACTACAAAGCAGAGATTGAGCATGATGGGTAGGGTTCCAGCTAAAGGGTAAGGTCAAAGACAAAGAGAACGAAGTGTGGAAGCCACTACAGTAATTTCAAGAAAGGATGATGGTGGCAGTGATGAAGATAAACAGAAATGGCCAGATTCAAAAGCTACTTGGTGTCTCAGGAGCCCCTGGGAAAGGAATGGGAGCAGAGACTCACTTGAGCCACAGAGGCTGCTGACAATTAACAGTGAGCCAGAGGAGAGGAGCCTGGGAAAGAGTGGCCAGGAAGGTCCCCAGGTAGCGGGACAGCATGGGCCCCGCGTCACATGCGGCTGATGAGTGCAGCAAGCTGAGGCCTGCAAGGTGACTACTGGCCTTAGCGAGGAGGTCGCTGTGTGCGGTCTCTCAGCGCGGCGGTAGGAGACCCAAGACACGGGCGGAGAAACAGGTAGAGGCGGCACGTGTGTGCCAAGGGTAAGCATGTGTGTGAATGATACACCCCCAGTGCAAATGTGGGGTCTGCAGAGTGAAGAGATCAGCACGAACCACCAAAACACAGGGACAAGTCAGCATGAAAGGAATGAAAGACGTTCTAAAAGGTATAGAGACTGCATTTTCAGATGCATTGATTCCCACGTGCCTCACCATGCAGATAAAACACAAAGGTTCGAATCTGTCTAAATACACAGACAGTGACCATTTGTAAACAGTTAAACATTTACCTGTTTTTCTCTTCCTTCTGTAAAGGTGGCAAAGCATAGAGGTCATCTTCTCTTTTAACGTGGGTAAGACTGGGGAGCGCTTCACCTCTGAAAACCACACACAGACTTAAACACAGGTGATGGGAATTAGGATTCTAAGTCCGGATTTTGACGACACAAGCCCTGCTGAGGAGGGGAAAACGGGGAAAACACGGGCCAACAGGCTTCGTGCTGCTGGCCTGGCTGCCCGGCCACTGCGGTGGGGAGCAAGCATGGCCCTGGCTCCTGGAAGAGAGAGGGCGCTCTCTGCAGCTCCCCTGCACCCCAGCCACGGCCTCAGCCATGGACACATGCCTCATCCAAGTGCAAAGTGCACGCGACGCATCATTACGGCCTTTCTCTGTTGAAGTTGCCACTCACAACTTCAAATTACCGGGTCAAAGGGACACCCCGCAGACCCTCTCATGTCACCGTCTATTTTCTGCTAAGTGAAGGTTAGGGAAAGGGTTAATCCAACACAGAACCTAGAAGGTTTTAATCTTTAAAATTAATGTAATGCGCCTCTTGCCTTTTGCTTTTGAAGGCAGTTTTGATAGCTTGTCTTTTCAAAAATGTTTTCAAAAGCTTCTCCGTAGTTTTTTTGGAATCACTGGTCGCCAAATCCTTTCTCTGCCTTCTCTTAGCCTGTGAAAAGAAAGGATAGAGTATTCTACTTCAGGGCATTAGTATATTAAAATGATTTCTCTGATTTTCTTTTCTACAGAATTTAGTTTGTCTGAGCTTTCAGAGTATGGATGCTTTAGTGTTTCCTCCGCAGTGCTGTGTATCTGTGAAAATGTTCAGGTTTCTGATACGTAAAGGACATCGACTTTCCATCTAGCGATTACTGAAAGCACTGGCTGGTATACGGTGTTTGGGAAATGATTACTTTATTTTCAGTTTCTTTTAAATATCCTTTAATGTCCCCAGAAGACTAAAACTTAATGATAGTTAAATAAATGCTTCTCTAAAGGATTATATTAACTAGTGTATTCCATAAAATGTCACTGTTACGCTAAAACCAATTTCTAATATTGGTTTTTATAAGATAACATTTCTCAGATGCCACTCTGTCCCTCAACAGTCAAGATTATATCATAAGAAATCCTAAATTGTAGAGAAGTATCTTGTAAATAATGTCCAAGTAGGAAAAAAACATGCTTATGGTGGAATATAAGGAAGAAAAACCAAACCACTCTCTTCCTTTCTAAATTAAGATATAACTGACATGTAACACTGGAAATGTAAGGTGCACAGTGTGTTGATTTGATACATTTATGTCTTACAAAATGATTACTACAGCAGTGTTAGCTAACACCTTTAATCATGGGGCAGGGGAATTGGGGAGATGTTGTTTACTTGGAGATAAATTCTGAAGTTCTTTCCTGTAAAATCCTTCCAAGGAGGACCTGACACAGTGTGCCTTGGATAATTTAAAACTGCAACATGCAAGTCTACACCTTTAACTGAGGAAACAAAGGTCTCCAAGCTCTGCAGATCCTCACTTTTATCCTATATCCTCACTTACTTAGACAATGTCTACAGGCTGTGATTATGAAGAAAAGTCCTATGTCCCAATGGGTGCTATCATTTGGGGCATTCATGATTACTCCAAAGTTCACAACTTCGTTCCAACATTGTCTGACACTACTTTCAGGATAAGGAAACTCCTGGGGCGCCTGGGGGGCTCAGTCAGTTGAGTATCCCTTGATTTCGGCTCAGGTCATGATCTCACGGTTTGTGGGACCGAGCCCCGAGTCGGGCTCGGCACTGACAATGCAGAGCCTGCTTGGGATTCTCTCTCTTCCTCTCTCTTCCTATCTCTCTGTCCCTCCCTGGCTCTCATTGTCTCAAAATAAATAAATAAACAAAAAGAGAAAGAATAAAGAAACATATTTTTTTATACCCTGGCCAATTTTTCTTCCTCGATAACCCATTTTATTCACAGCTGGCACCCCACAAAATCACCTACTCCTAACACCCCATCAGTCTTTAAACACTGGGGACCCACGATCTCAGACTGAGAGCATTTCCCCAGCGGGTCCTCTGTAGCACTTGGCGGCACAGCTGAGCCACGCACAGAACAGCTATGAAGATGCTCTCGAAGGAAAACTCCCAAGTGTAAGAATTTTAGTAATTTTATTAAAAGTGAATTGTATCATTGAACCTAGGAGGCACCCTCACCTTTTTTTAAAAGAATTGTGTTGGAAAGCCTGGTGGTTCAGTCAGTTAAGCATCCAACCCTTGATATCGCCTCAGGTCCTGATATCATGGGTTCATGGGATTGAGCCCTGCATCAGGCTCTGCACTGACAGCACAGAGCCTGCTTGGGATTCTGTCTCTCTCTTTCTGCCCCTCCTGTGCTCTCTCTCTCTCTCTCTCTCTCTCTCAAAATACATAAATAAACTTTAAAAAAAAAAGTAATTTGTTCAAAATACACTAAAAAGAAAAAGTTGAAATTAAGCTGGATATATGTTAAAAATAAGCCTTTGCTTCCAAAATTCTAAAAAAGAAAGTTAAAATTATACACAAACTTTTTTTTAAATGTTTGTTTATTTGGAGAGAGCGCAAGCGAACGTGCAGGCACAAGTGGGGGACAGGCAGAGAGCGAGAACCCAAGTGGGCTTCACACTAACACAAGGACCCAGGCCCACAGCTGTGAGGTCATGACCTGAGCCACAATCAAGAGTCAGCACTCAACTGACCGAGCCACCCATGACCCCGAACTTTTCTTTCTTTCTAAGAATACAGAGAGAGAAAAAAAAACAGATGACTCTTACCAAAGTCTGTTTCTTCAATAGTGGAGCATCCCCATCAAACACAAAAATAGGACGAATTCGAAAAAATAAGAGTTTGCAGAGACGATGAAACAAAGTCAGAAGATGTGCATTTCCTATTGAGTTCCCATGGCGATCCCGGACTCCTCTCAGTGCCTGGTTCAACCAAATGCTAATATCTGGCAGAATTGTTAAAGGAAAAATTTGGAATTTCTTCCCTCATCCCCATGATTTCATCTTCCCAAAAACCAGTATCATCTAAACATTGGAACTAAGCCCTCATCACAATTCATTTGAAATTGAAAAATGTTTAGTCCTAAAATCAGTTCATTTTATTTGAACCCTTGTTACTACTATTCACATACTGAATTTTAAAATCTTACATCAATAGATGTGTCCTTTTAGAAAATCTAATTACATATAATTGCTTCTTTAAAAAAAACTGATAATCCCTACAGAATTTTCATAAATTAGCACAAGTCTTTTGGAGAACAATTTGGCAATTCATAGCAAAAAATGTAAAAACGCGCATTCTATTTTACTACTTTTACTTCCAGACATTTATCCTCAGAAAATCATCACAGAATTATAATGAGTTACTTCTATAAATGTTTACAGTAATAAAAATATGGAAACCAATGTCAAAATTTTCCAGCAGATCTTTACTTAAACTAAATCATGATATACTGATTTGCTGAAATACCAAAGAGCCCTTAAAAAACGGAAGCTACAGAAGCAGATACAGTGATAAGAAAGACAATCTCAAAATCTTAAAGGAGACAAAACAGGTCCCAAAACTATGGAATACACAATTACATTTTATAATATACAGGATATGTTAAATGTAAGACACTAGAAGCTCAGACACCAAAATATTAACAATAGGTGCCTCTTCTGCAATTACAAGTAATTTATATTTTCTTGGAGGTTGCTTATATTTAACGTTTGTAAAGACTGCTCCTTACCAGATGCTTCCTACATGTCCGTCCGTAAGACGGAGGGCCACAGCACTGGCGGTCTTCCTGCTCCCCGTCTCTGCAGCCCCTCTAAGCCCCACGCAAGCCTGACTTCAGCAGTGCTCTCCCTCGCTGGGGCCCTCTCCCCTCCTCCTGCTGCACGGGCTCCCCAGGCTACCTCAGCACCCCTGCGCCAAACCCTCTCCCGATGTGAGCTCTGTCCTGACCCCCAGACTAGACGGCCTAGATGACACCTCCACCTGACGCTTCGCAGACATTCACACCTTGACATGATCAAAACTTGACACAGGTCTTTTCTACCAGGCTGCTTACGTCCCCAGTGCAGTGAACGTCACCCCTGTTCACTGCAGCCAGATCACTGAGTGTCATCTCCTACACTCCCCTCATCAATTCCATCTTTCAACCTGTCTTGAAGGTAGACACTTCCTGACTCCAGGGTCTTTTCACGTGCCCCTTCTCCTGCCTGAGTTTCTCCCTCTCTTAACCTAGGTATCTCGGACTCAGAGGTCTGGTCTCTGGATCACTTTGTCAGCCCAAACACCCCCACTTATGCACTACTATTCAAAAATGTAATGCTTAATATGTGGCAGAATCCACCGGGGATACAGCACTGAACAAAACAAGGGGTCTGCCCTTGTGGAGCTGACAGTCTAATGGAGGGGAAAACCACAGCACGGGCTCCATGCCTTGTCTAGATCACATTTTTGTGCACTGCTCCCCTTTCACAGGACATATAGGAGGAAACAAACACTGGCTATTGTAGGAGCTAAACACCTAAGTATTTAAATGAATGCACATCATCTAATTTATAGCCATAAAACAAATCAGGCCCATCAACAATTAACTTAAATACTATGGAACAAAATAGTGGAAAGCAAGCTGTTATTATATCCATTCCTATATTTGAGTGCTACTACGTGCCAGACTTATCTAAGATCCCAAGATCTTGAGATAGAACAGCAAACATAGCCCTGAACAAAACAGATATGGTGTCTATCACCAAGAAATTTGCACTCTAATGGGGAAGACGAACAATAAAATAAAAATTAATAGATATATAATACATATAGATATAAAACAAAAAAAGTAAATAAAGCAGAGTAAAAGGACAAGGGGCCAGGGTCAGTGGCTCTTTACTTAGGGAAGGCCTATGTGAAGAAACAGTGGAGTCCTGAATGAACAAGAGGAATGGGGGAGTAAATGGTGAGACAAGAGGGACAGCAAATGCGAATGCCCTAAGAGAGAAGCATGAGATCATGACCTGAGCTGAAGTTGGATGCTTAACTGACTGAGACACCCAACCATCCAAAAAAATGTATTTTAAGGATCCAAGAGAAAATTATGAACATAGTTTATCATGAATAATTTCTTCATTAACATAGAAGACAAAAATATTGGAATATAGGTCAGATATTTGAATTACAATTCCCATGAAAATGGAACACAGCTGGAAAGGGCCCAAGTGTCCATCAATGGATGAATGAATAAAGAAGATGTGGTGTGTATATACACAATGGAGTATTACTCAGCAATCAAAAAGAATGAAATCTTGGCACTTGCAACTATGTGGATGGAACTAGAGGGTATCATGCTAAGTGAAATTAGTCAATCAGAGAAAGACAAATATCATATGACTTCACTCAGATGAGGAATTTAAGATACAAAATAGATGAACATAGGGGAAGGGAAGCAAAAATAATATAAAAACAGGGAGAGGGACAAAACATAAGAGACTCAAATATAGAGAACAAACTGAGTGCTGCTGGTAGGGTTGTGGGGTGAGGGCGGTGGGCTAAATGGGTAAGGGGCATTAGGGAATCTACTCCTGAAATCATTGTTGCACTATATGCTAACTAATTTGAATGTAAATTTAAAAATAAGTAAATATTTAAAAACGAAACAAAGCAAAATCAATTACAGAACAGCAAATGTTCTCTTTGTACATATATATTTAAACACATACACACACACATATAAAAGCTTGCATTTATTAACTGGCGGATCATTGATAGTCCTCTTTAAATGATTTGTCCTTTCAGACAAACTTAATAACCTCATGAAAATTACTTCATGTCCCAAAAGGGCTTCTGAGTCATCTAAAAACAGGTAATCTAAATTCTAAATTAAATGCTTTACTTTCCTTACTGTGGACAACTTCCCAGAAAATTAGAATGCTCAAATTCGTGCCTCAGCTCAATGATTTTACGAATCATCACTTCTTCATAGAGGTTGCAACATAAAATGCCTAAGTCTTTGCTGACGTTTGAAGGGCTCCTGTCATTGAAAACTGCTTTCCTTCCCACTTCTATAAAGATCTTCAGAAAGCAGTGATTTGAAAAACCACTAGAGGGCAGCAAGAGCGCATTCCTTTAAAACATCAGCACCAACAAACTTTCCCTACAACATATCCCTCAAAAACTTTTAAGCAAGGCAAAACTCATTACGGATTTATTTCAAGATTCACACTGCAGAAAATATAATCATTATGTGTATTTGAAAAATTAGCAGTGTCACATCATGTAAAAGCTGTCTGAACACTAAATAACGGCTCCTCACTCAGTGGCCCCTAAGCAGAATTCCCACCTACTCTTAAACTGCATTTACCATCGACAGCAATTATTTACATGAGTCTCTTCTCCTGGCTTACAACTCCTGTGCCCACCTAGGGAGCTGGTGTAAGGTGCCACCAGCTTCCGGAACAGAAGCGCCACTCAAAGGTGAAGGAGGAAGGGAGGGAGCGAAAAAAGCTTAACTTCTAAAAAGACCAAAATTTTAGAAACAGCATTCATATGTTTCGATAAAGAAGAAAAACGCTTCGTTCCAAAGACACACACCACACCAGCCACACATATGCACAAACGACAATCCTTTACAAGTCTTATCATAGAAGCTGGGAGGTAAAGAAAACAAAACAAAAACAAACCAAAAACCGAAAAGCCACTGTGTACCTTTTGAAATCTTTTCAGTGTTGTACCACATGCATTTCCTATTCCAAAACTCATGATTAAAAAATAGTAAAAGTTACTTTTTAAAAAGAGAAAAAAGTCAAACGCCTGTCCACACTATCCTCCTTCTCTCTAATACTAATACACCTAACTGGGGCAGGACTCAGGACCAGCAAGCGACACTACCGGTAGGAAGTCCACCTCATTTAACTCCATGCTGACCTCCCGTGCCGGGACGGTGCTTTTGACCTTTACAGCATTAACAAAGCTTTCACTGAAACGCCTGGCGCGAGTCCCCGCACCCGAGGACCGGCGACGCGTGAAGGATACCCACGGCGAGGATCTTCCCTTCCAGCGTCTCCGGGCTCACCTGCCGCCCGGAGCACTCCAGCAGCTTCCAGAGCCCCTGCACCCCCATGAGGCCTCCAGCGACACTCGGCGGAGGGGTCGCGGGAGGCCTCCTATTCCGACCCTAGCACAGCCTGCACCACCGCAGGGGCCCGGGCGGAGATCCCCCTGCTCCCTCCCGGGGAAAATGGGAAATAATACAGAGCACGCGGTTTTCCAGGGAAACCGCACCGGCGAGGACGGCACTCCCCGGCGGCTGACACAGCCTCACGGAAGAAGGGCGGGACGCCAGAGATCGGCCGGTGCCAGGGAGGCTCAAGACCTCCTCTCTCCGAAGTTTGGCCCAAATATGTGCCCTCTTTCCGGAAGAGCAGTGAAGGGACTACGCAAGCGAGACCAACGGCCAAAAGGTGTCCCCCAACACCGCCCGGCTCCTAAAGTTGGCGCCTACACCCGCACGAAATGGGCTGGGCGGGTGGGGCACGGCTTCTATTTAATAGGCTGCTCAGGGCGGAAGTCCCGCCTCACGGTCCTACGTATATTAGCTGCGCCTTTTTCATTCCGGAAGCGAGGGGGCGGTGCCGCCCCGGCTTTTGCGTTCTGTCGTTCCGGACCTCCCTCCACGCTGGCATTTTGTCGCAGCAGAACGTTAGAACTGTGCGCTGAGTATCTACTTGCTGATGTCATCGGTTTTTAGGTGGTTTTTGCGTATCCCTCCCGCCTCCCCCCTCCCCCCTCCCCGACGCCACTTCTGCAGACTTTTAATACCAGCTGCTGTTTTACACGAGGAGCGACAACAGAAAGGTGGATGCTTTACTGGTGTTTTTAAATTCACAACTGTTTTGTCCAATAACTTGTAGTAACTAGATAGCAATACGGCCTCCTGTTAACTTAATCATCTTTTAAAAGACTTAACCCTTGAGATATAGTTTGGTTTTCTCTGGCGTCTAAAAGTTAGGCTTGTAGGTCAGAAATAATAAACTTAATATGCAGAGTAGCTCTTGGAAAGGCCGTGGCTCTAAAACCCTCAGGCCCAGCTTCAGATCCCCACCATGCCACTTAAGGTGTTTGGCATTGTTCAAGTAACAGTTGTTGAGAACGTCTATTTCTGCTTCTGCGAACTGGGCATAAAACCAGTCTCTGCAGGGGCTCCTGGGTGGCTCAGTGGGTTAAGTGTACAACTTTGGCTCAGGTGATTTCACTGTCCATGAGTTCGAGCCCCACATTGGGCTCTGTGCTAACAGCTCAGAGCCTGGAGCCTTCTTGGGATTGTGTCATCTTCTCTCTCTGCTTCTCCTCTGCTCACTGTGCCTGCCTTTCTCTCTCTCTCTCTCTCTCTCTCTCTCTCTCTCAAATAAACGTTAAAAAAAAAAGACTATGCAGACTGTTCTAGCGAGGATCAGAGGTGATATATATAGACTACTTAAAACTGTTACTCAATAAATGTTAGCCATAGGGTACATAATCGTTCTAATTCGAAGTATTGAAACGAGATTCAAGCTTCAGTGGAAAGGTCGATGTAAATGAGGAGGTGATTTTTGTTAAAAGAACCCTTTAGGGCAAAACTATCAAAAATTAGCTTTTAGCAAAACCATTTCCCAAAGTGCTTTTTGCATTTCCTCCATGTTTGGAGTAATTCCCAGAAATTGTTCCTAGTTGTATTTTACAGAGGTTAATATAATTGCCTATTCCATTTTTGTTCTGCTCTCTCCCCACCTCCACAGTAGATTATAAATTTATTGAAGCCAAGAATTCTGGTTGACTGTTAGACCCCCCCCCCCCACACACACACACTCCCAACACTTAGGGATTCCATAAATATACCCTAAATAACCTCTGTCAGCCTCTAGTCTAAAGCTCTCCAGGGGCGCCTGGGTGGCTTAGTCAGTTAAGTGCCCGACTTCAGCTCAGGTCATGATCTCAGGTTGTGGGTTCAAGCCCTATGTGGGGGTCTGTGCTGACAGCCTGGAGCCTGAAGCCTGCTTCAGATTCTGTATTTCCCTCTCTCTCTGCCCCTCCCACACTCATGATCTGTCTCTGTGTGTCTCAAAAATGAATGTTAAGAAAAAAACTTTTTTTTAAAGCTCTCCAGTACGTCTTGCCCCCCCCCCCCGAAAGAGAATTTCCCACAAGTCAGGCAGCTGTTGGTCCAAATCCTGTCTGAGCCATATAATAGCCCTGTGTTAGTGGGATGAGTTGTGTTCACCTCTAAAATTTGTAGGTTAAAGCCCTAAACCTCAGCACCTCAGAATGTGATTTTATTTGGAGATGTGGCCTTTTAAAGATGACTAAACTAAAACGAGGCTGTGAGGGTGAACCTAATCCAATCTGACTGATGTCCGTATCAGAGGAAATTTGGGCACGCAGAGAGACACCAGGAACACGCACGCCAAGGAAGGACCATGTGAGCACATAGCTAGAAGGTGGCCATCTGCAAGCCAAAGAGGAAGGCTCAGGAAAAGCCAAACCTGTCAACACCTTGATATTGGATGTCCAGCCTCCAGAGCTGTGAGAAAATAAATTTGTTATTTAAGCCACCCAGTCTAGATGGTAGAAGACCTGCTATGATCCTAAGCGAGTTTCTTCACCTAGGAGAGTCTGAATAAAGGAGATGCCACCTTCTTGGGGTTGTTCTGAGATCAGTGATTTAATATGAAACACTTAGGAGGTAATAGGGCTCAACTTAGTTTGCTGAGGGGCGCCTGGGTGGCTTAGTCGATTAAGCGTCCAATTCGATCCTGGCTCAGGTCATGGTCTCATAGTTACTGAGTTGGAGCTGGCCCAGTATCGGTATCGGGGCAGAGCCTGCTGGGATTCTCTCTCCCTCCCTCTCTACCCCTCACCCACTCATGCATGTGCATGAGCGCTCTCTCTCAAATAAACTTAAAAAAATTTAAAAGGTAATTAAATGAAGGATCAAAGGAGAATATGCTATGTGTAAAACCAATATACAAACCGTGAGGCTCACAGAGCAGCTTGCTGGAGCTCCATTAAGTGTTTGGGAAAAGGAAGGTTTGGAAGTGTTTTGGCTGCTGCACCAGCTTGGCCTAAAGATGCAACACAGGAGTACGAAAAGGAACAGTTTCAGGATTTGATCTAAGTGAACATTTTTTATGCCTAAGAGCTGGGCAAAAACAAATAGCCAATGTAGGCATTGGAGTATTAGAGGTGCTTTTAAAACCGGAGCAACATTTCTTGAATACAAAATACCCTTTTGAAGGAACAGGAACTAAGGGGTGTATATTTGACTTACAGTGAATTGGCTCCTTCAGCTGCTGCTTAAAGGGCTCACTATCAAGATTCTGAACGGTAAAATACACATCTTTTGAAGGATAAATAGTAAGCGCTATCTACAAAGCACTGTTCTAAACACTGCAGGTACATTTACTTACTCTTCAAAAGAGTTTATAAAATAGATGCTATCATCCCCATATTACCAATGAGGAAATGAGCACAGAAATATTCATCTTAACTTCCCCTAGGAGATATAGCGAGTGTCTGAACCTTCAGTGCTTCTTTGGAGAATCCTAGGAAGGGTTGACCACGAAATCAAACAGGACAGGAGTGTTACTAATCTTGGAAGAAAAGTGTGCAGTAACTTGCATACAGTTTTTGGATAATTAGTCTCCATAAACCTTAATAATGCTCTTAGTAACTGCCACACTTGTATATCAAATTATTAAGTAATCTTATATATCAAGACTTTTATAAAAATTATTTATGGCCAATTGGCAATCTGTATAAACTCATCCTTTTTTCCTAGGTGTCACTGTATTCTCTACATTGCATTTGTCTCTTTTCCTCTTGGTTCCTCCTATTTACCTCTTCTCTTAAATACGTCATTAAACTCTATGAAATTGCTGATATTCAACCATGTTTGACCTACAAAAATGACAACTTTGTTTGGTTCAAGCTAATACAATTAAATTTTCTACTTCCTATTATAAAGTCTTGCAGGAATCTGAAATTATAGGCATAATGTGTATTGTTTCATCGATTATAAAAATCAGATACAAGATGGTTTCTTATACTACTCAGGCAGAATTGTCACGTACTTCAAGCCGAATTCCAAGGGTACTCCCTAGGTAAAACAAAGGTTCACAACATTCACATTATTAAAAGTAGAAAACAAAACTTTATTTGATGAAAACTTTTAAAAGTTCCAGTGTGAAGTAACAAAATCAACAACCTACAAATCTCTTTCAGTCCTTTGCATTTCACGCAAAATATTCTCTTCAGAAAAATGACCATTTCATAATATATATCCCTGTCTGTAGGCTAGGCATGTCTGAGTGGATAAATGGATATAAAATTCAAAAGAGAAGAAAATGAAAATATTTTAAAAATAAAAATCTGAACCCTCTCCTTGAGGTGTATTGCAATATGGTTACCAACACATTCAGCACCTTGTAATAATCAAGCTACTGATCTGAGTCATGAAACAGCCCCTGAAACGGAAGAACACGTCACAGGCTGACAGCAGAGGAGAAACGGACATCACCAAGACAGGAGCTCACATACGTGAAATCCACTCTCCCTGAACTACTTAACACTCACTGCAAACAGCTAATTGTAGGATTTAAAAAAGGAAGCAGCTCAGAGCTGGGAATATGGATATTTGTCCTCTGAGTGGCATGGCATTCCTAATGCATCTGTAATGCTGTTAACAACATAGGACTCCACACTCAGGGATCAATCAAATATCGGAAGATCCCATTTCACAGATTACCTTGGATCTAGAAACTCTGGAATCCACTTTTATTCTATCCCAAAACAAGGTTCACTGCAGACAGAAGTCTTTCAAGGCCTGGAGATCTTGTCAATATTGGATAGTATCATACCAAGTCAAGAAAGCCAAGAATATCCTAAATCAATGCACCAAAAGAAAAAGATCAGTTTCTTGAGTCTTCACTTTTGCCTCTTTACTGAGGATCCTGAGAAAGTTAGTCAGGAAACAAATGAGGCAGGCAAGATGCTGTTTGCAAGTAAAAGAATTCTAGATTCGCTAAATAATTTTAAGTGAGCTTTAACCATGAGAGAAAACAAGAAATCAACAGCCCAAATTTTCTTTAAAAGGGCAGATGGTACCTTTTATCTTGAGTTTAGGAATAAAACTACCTGCAACAAATGTGTGGTGATCGAGTTATAAGAAACCATTTCATGCTTAAGTATTTCAAATCATGATGCTATTAAGTGAATTTGTGTTTGATTTGTTTATATGTAATTTTATTGGATTTTGTGAAATTGTCCATAATGTTTATATACTCTTTAAAAGGACAATAATCTGTGCTTATCTGCTTCTATATCTGAAATCACCCATCATAATCATATACAAGCTTATTTACTGGAGAACTACAAGGTTATATTTTGTACCACAAGATCTGTTCCTATTTAGTGTAGACTTAATAAAACCTTCGACTGTCTTAATGCAGTCTTGCATAGAGCGGCCGTGTGTACATCACAAGGTGTTCAGCACCCGACATGCTCAGTCATTCCCATCATAGTCACCATAACCCTGGTAGCCACTGTTCCTTCTCTCATGGATGCTGGACATCTTTTTCCATGCCGAGTCCTGATGGAAACTAGCGCTGAACGACCGGCCCAGACGCCCATGCTGCTTCTTGGAGATATTATCTTCACTCTCAGATTTGGCTAGGCCATGTGCTGGAGGTTGTGATTCTTGTCTAATGGTTCCAAACGGAAAGTTCCAAAGGCCAAATCTTTGCCAATGAAGTCTCTGGAACGCTATGATGCAATGTAAATTTCCCCCAACCTGAGAAGAAAAGAAAAGTTGGGTTAAGAAAGTAAAAGGAAATTAATACTAATAATGTGGGTTCCTATCAATTGCCTTATTTTTCCCCTTTCAAAACAGTACTTACCCTTTTCAGATAGCATCAGATCACTTTATCCTGCATCTTTCTTGATGAGTTGCTTTTACAAAAATATAACAATGCCCACAGGAGCCAAAACAATCCCCCCGCCCCCACCATTTGTCCCTCCACTGGTCACACACACCATTGCTTCCCCCTCTGTCCAGTCTGAACACCAAGATCTTTCCTCTCCCTATCTCCTGTACGTTCTGGATGTTAGTAGGATCGTATCAGTGGAATATCAACTCAATCCACAGAACCTGACTTTCGCTGAGAACCTCCCCAAGCCACTTGTTTGCACACACGGCTCTGCTGCATGGCCACAGTCTATTTGGCTCAGGAGGGAACACCTGAGCCAGGCTGGGCCAAAACTATGGGACTGAGCCTGGGGAGGCCACTCTCAGCCTATCTAGACTGCTCACCTGAAAGGGAGACAAGTTGAAGTTCTTGATCTTCAGGAAGTAAATAATCAGACAGATAAGAACAACATATAACGAATTCCCAGAAGAATGAGACAGAGAAGCTACCTGGCCCCTGGCACCAGTCCCTTACGCAACCAGGCTATCCTCCTTGCGTTTTCATTCTAAAGATACTCCCGAGTCCTGAATGTAATTTTCACTCTTCAATCTAAGATAATCCAAACTGGATTTCTGTTATTTACAACCTAAGGAGTACTGAGTAAAACTGTGCATTTTGGCTGGTTAGGAAATATCTTCAGATACAATCGTGTTCTTACCTTCTTTGTTTTTCGATACTGCAGTCCCCTCTCTAAGTGTCGGATATCTAGATATTCTGGATTTTGAGTGTTGAGATCAGTAACAATATCTGCCCACCTGTCATGAAAAAAGAAGGATAAAACACACCTTTTTTTAAAGTGCAAAATACCATTGTAATGGGACTTTTCACAGGAGCAATTCTCTACAGTATTACCGTAACAGTAATTCTCTTATATCAAACTTGTTCCACATCCTCAGCCTTAATTCTTTCTTTATGACAAGTCTGCTTAACCAACTACTGCCAAGACTCTCAGTTCAAAAGTGGCTACTTTTATTATGAAATACATATTTATCAACCTGCTAGATGCCATCCTGCAAGCTAGAGTGGAAACAGTCCATATTTGCTTTTTAATTAGAGTCAAGTTTTCAAAAGATTTAAAAGTTCACAGAAAACATGATTGATTGTATAGAAAACACAAATCAATTACAAATTACTTTGGATTATAAAACTATTATTGGAATTATGAGTGAGTTTGAAAAAGATGCTATATTCAAGACCTATATAGAAAAGTAGATGGTATCTTTGTACACTACCAGAAACTAACTAAGAAGTGAAACTTTTTAAAGGAAGGTGCCAAGAGGTATAAACTTCCAGTTATAGGACAAATAAGTACTAGGATGTAATACACAGCATGGTGACTACAGCGAACACTGCTGTGTGACATTCAGGGAAGTTGTTAAGAGAACAGATCCTAAGAGTGCTCGTCACAAGGAGCATTCTTTTGTTAACTACAGCTACTGTCGTCATTTCACAATATATGTAAATCAAACCATCACGCTGTATGCCACTATACATTAGACATTATATGGTATAATGTGTCAGTTCTGTCTGCTAAAACTGGAAGACAGACACATTTTTAAAGGAAATTTTTTTTTAAAAAATCAATTTGCAATACCATCAAAAAGCAGAACAAACTTGTGGCTCTGTACAGCATGATGATTATAGTTAATACTACTGTATGGTGCACTTGAAATTTGCTAAGAGAGTAGATCATAATTGTTCTCACCACATACAGGCAGAAAAGGTAACTATATGAGCTGGTGGATATGTCTGACACTTGACTGTGGCACCCATTTCACAAACTGTAGATCAAATCAGCATACTGTACATTTAAAATATATACAATTGTGCGTTATAACTCAAAAAAGCTGGAAAAATAAACAAGTAAAGGGGTGCCTGGGTGGCTTAGTTGGTTAAGCATCCGACATCAGCTCAGGTCATGATCTCACGGTTTGTGGGTTCAAGCCCTGCATTGGGCTCTGTGTTGACAGCTCAGAGCCTGGAGACTGTTTCAGATTTTCTCTCTCTCACTCTCTCTGCCCCTCCCCAACTCGTGCTCTATTTCTGTCTCAAAAATAATAAATTTTTTTAAAATGTTAAGTAAAAATGGGGCACCCGGGTGGCTCAGTTGGTTGAGCATCCAGCTTCGGCTCAGGTCATGATCTCATGGTTCGTGGGTTCAAGCCCTACATCGGGCTCTGTGCTAACAACTAGCTCAGAGCCTGGAGCCTGCTTTGGATTCTGTATCTCTCTCTCTCTCTCTCTCTCTCTCTGACCCTCCCTTGCTTGTGCTGTCTCTCTCTCTCTCTCAAAAATAAATAAAAAACATTAAAAAATTTAAAAATAATAAAAAAATTAAGTAAAAAAACAACTAAATATCAAATATTGGAGAAGAGATGAACAGCTGGATTCTCCATACGTTGCTGGTAGGAGTGTAAAATGGCACAACCCCACTGGAGAGCTTTCTCCCAGTTTCTTAAATACACATCTATCCTATAATCAGCAACCCCACTCCTGGGTACCTATCCAAGAGGAAGAAAACATAGAAACATGTCCTCAAAAAACTTGCACAAGAAAATATGGCATATCCATAGAGCCGAAAATTATTTGGCCATATCAAGGAATGAAGTTCTGGTCCATGCCACAATACAGATGAACATTGAAAACATTCTGAGTGAAAAAAGACAGATACAAAAGCCCACACATTGTATGATTCCATTTACATGAAATGTCCATATTGGGCAAATGCACAAAGATAGAAAGGAGATCAGTGTTGCCAGGGAGTGAGGGAAGGGGCTGGGGAGAGGCTGCTGATGGGGATGGGGTTTTGGTCCCTGGAATTAGATCATGGTGCTTGATGCTCAACTCCAAGTATACTAAAATCCACTAAATTGTACATTTTTTAAAGGGTGAACTTTATGGTATGTGAATTTTATCTCAGTAAAGCTGATACTTAGAAATCTTCTAAAGACAAACATTAGTGTCCCTAATAGCTTTACCCACATGAGACCAAAGTCAAAATAATCCAAATGGTCATCGACAGAAAAATGGATCAAAAAATTGTGGTACACTTACACTACTTAAATACCACTCAGCAATAAAAAAAAATAAATTAAAAACAAACCAAACAATCATGATATGCATGACAAAGCCGATGAATCTCACAAGGTTACTTAAATGATAAAAACAAGGTAAGAAAGAATATTTTATGACTCCATTTACATGAATTTCAAGAGCATGCAAAGCAACCCTTCATGACAGAGCAAAGGCAGTCTACGGGGACGGACAGGAAAGGAGAATGAGGGTACTTTCAAGGTAATGAAAATGTTCCATATCTTGATTGGGGTGATGATTACACAGGTATATTCATTTATCAAAATCCACCTAATTATACAGTTAAGATCTGTGCATTTCACTACATGTAAATCTTACCTAAATTAAAGAGAATAAGGGAAGTTAACATACTTTTTACAGTGAATAGCAGGATGTTTTCTACTTGATTCTCCAATTAAGATCCAATATTCTACTTCTTGTGGTGAGAGGGGGCCCCTGCTAAATATAAAACAGATTACGAGTAGGCTTAATAAAGGCCATTCACACCCTTCAAAATATTGCTTCCACTATGTTAATAAAAGATATACTAAAGTTTATTCAAAGATGACACTCGTCAATGCTAGAATAGATATTTGGAGTTTCGGCTTGAACAAATTTCATAAGGCCATTAAAGAGCATAAATGAAACTTAGGTCTTGATCCCTATCATTAAATCTAAGGCTAAAAAAAATAAAAGAAATATACCACCTTTTTGCATCGAGAAAGAAGAGAAAAAATCCTAGCATCCTACAAGCTTTCTTCAGCTACTCCTCTCCTTTCACTGTGCATTTAGAAATTTTCAAAAGGTATCCTCAAAATGAAACTCTAAAGTCAGATGCCCTAATCCCACTCCTGGAAATTCGATCTGGAGGGATCTGCACAGTTGTAAAGGCATCTCAGGTGATGCTTGGGTAGGTACAGGCAGAGGTGTGGAACTCTCCCGTAATGAGTACAAAGCCGGACTACCTACTTTTCCATGGTTTATATTTGATAGATGGTCTGGACTAAGGTGAGGTCTCAGGATGAAACCATAGAAGAAACAATATACCTCACCTCCAGAGCGATGGATAGAACATTTCAGGATTCGGAGAGATTGTGTACTTTCTTGCTCCCATTCACAAAACTCTAATGTCCAGCTGCCAGGTTCTCCCAGATCTCGGGATACTGCCCCAGGGTCCTCCAGCCCCACAGTGCCTTAAGAGGAACTCATGCTTGAACACCCTCTGGGCTCAAAGAAGCCATCCTATCTCCAGATGAGGAAGCACGTTCTCCCCGCCTGACCTTCAGCCTTCACTGAAACAGCAGTGCTGCCCTTTCCTCCTCCTCAATGACCGATGCCACCCACCCAGGACGACACTGACAAATTCCACAATTTTCACTAGAAGAAAAGAAGATGCTTCTTAATGTGCTCAGTTGGGACAACTTTTTGACACAAGATCCCCTAATTCATTTTCCATGTGAATAGTGGATGAAAACACATTGATATAATATGTGAAATCCTTTGCAATCATTTTGTAAGAAAGGTAAAAGTGATTTTTCAAACGTCTTTCGCTGCACAAGTCTGAACAACAGCATCCAAGTGGACAATGTAAAAGCCCAATTAAGCAAATGCAATTCTGCAAAAGAGCAAGCTAAAATATTTAAAGCACTGTCTAACTTGATGCAAATGAAAGCAAATAATCAAGGCTTCCAGTTTCTGAGTGACTAAATATTTCCTTAATGCTTTCTTTTTTTGGTGAGTTATCCACATAAAATATGGAAATGCTTATCTCAGTGAGTTGCCCACATAAAATACGGAAATGCTTACCTGAATGCTTTATTAGCTTTCACAGGAGTCGCTTCAAAGCCAATTGGACAAAAATAATGATTTTGGCAATGATAGATATAGGCCAGCGATTCATCTTTCAATCCATGAGTTAACTTCGACAAGGCCCCTGAAGCTACACAAAACAAAAGCAAACAAACTGAGAGACCATGGAGCACTGTGGACACTTTACACAAATGACTAGTTAAGGACTGAAGGGAAGACATCACTTGGAAGACACTGACATTGCTGGGGAAAAGGAGAAGCTATTATAGATACACAAAACTATGAATAAATTTACTTTCAGTTTTACCCTTTTGACGAAAATTCAGCTAAACTGAATAGCAAACTTAAGACCTGAAATACATCCTTGCTTACCAAAACCTTCTAATAACACCACTTGTCTACAAAATTTAATTACCACATAAAACCTAACACCTAGTATATACAACAATGGTCTCAACTTCTCTGGTTGCACACATCTGTCACTGGCAATTTCTGAATCCACATGTCCATAGGAAGCATTTTTGTTTACAGGCTATATATACTACTAATAGGACTTTATAGAAGAAAAAAAGTAGGAAATTTTTAAATTAAATTAAAATACTGACATTCTAGGGGTGCCTGGGTGGCTCGGTTGATTAAGCATCTGCCTTCAGCTCAGGTCACGATCTCACAGTTCATGGGTTCGACCCCTGAATCTGGCTCTGTGCAGAGAGCTCAGAGCTTGGAGCCTGCTTCGGTTCTGTCTCCCTCTCTCTCTGCCCCTCCCCTCGCTCACGCTCTGTCTCTCTGTCTCTGTCTCTGTCTCTCTCAAAGATGAGCAAACATTAAAAAGAATTTTTTTTAAATACTGACATTCTATTATATTCTTCTCATTCCACAGAGGTCATCTCACACAGCCCCAGTAGTGTGTACGTCCCCAATTTGAAGAGCAGTGCAGTGATGGGTAGATATAAGCTCCAGATAGTACACAGACCCCAAAAATGCAGACTTCTCTACTAATACACACTTTAATCTTTCTACAGCTTTCTCAAGCCATGTCATGAGATAAGAATATCTCTCGGACAGGCTGGTCATGCCGCAGAACTCTCCTCCTAGATTTCCCACAGTTATATTAGTTGTGAAGTCATTTCAAAAGTAGTACCATAAGCAATAAGTTTTTACCAGCACTCGATATTTAAAGCCATTAACTGAGGTCTCATTAACATGCATCTCCCTGAAGAAACTAAATTATTCACGAACAAATAGCCCATTAAAACTGGAAATCCTAAAAATAGGTGAAGTAGATGAAAGCTTGCAATTTGCGGTTTCTCCGATGGACTTTCTGGCCGCTGAAATGGCTGAAGACCACTAAGAACAGAAAGCCAGTGGCTGTCACGTAGCTAAGAAGGCAAGACCCACCCACCCCTGTAGACACACACAATTTGTGGGCTCCATGGAGGCAATAACATTTCTGGCTGAAACTCTTCCTCCAACGCTTCATGTAGGTCTTTCCCGTAGATTTGACTTTGCAGCCAGAGCATCAGAACACACCTGGACGGCAAGGTGATCTTTCCTTTTACTAAAATCTCTATTTCATAATGACAAATGATAAATATTTCTACAGCTTTTGGCTGACCTCCCCTGACAATTTAAACTCTGACACCCAAGGGCAGCTCTAAATGAAGAACCATCAGAACTAAAATTCAGAAGAGGGTCCATATGTCACTTTCTTCATTACAGATAGGTTTCAAGATGGTGAGCAAACATAAATGTCTGCATTCAGACACCTAACAAATTCAGTCATTACAAAAGATGGTGACACGCATCATTGGTTTAGAAAAAAACCTCTTCAAACTTTTCTTAAAATTGTGAAAATGTCCAATAAAAAATTTTCCCAGATAACTAAAACTTTTCATAAAGAGAATTTTTACTTTACCTTCTTAATGGCTACCTGTAACTATTTCACATTCTTCTTTACGTCAAATGTAACACAAAACACTTGACATCGTTAGTGTGACTGTGAATAGTAAAGACTGGAAGCTCCTGGGACACACTCAGGATCTCAGGAACAAGTGAGATAGCTAAACAAATCTGCTCTCATTAACCTTCACATCTTTTTGTCTGCTGTAAACACTCTTTGGCCATGTCCTCATTTTCTAGAAGACATGGGGTGATTTTTCTTCTATTGCGTAATGATTATGGGCTTAGTGCTAGTCAGGGATGTTCTGCTCCTTACTGCAAGGTTCTGATCGATTTAGATCTGGAATTAGCAAGCTTCTTCTTAAAGGGCCAGAGAGTAAATATTTGAGGTGTGTGGGTCATGAGCACTACTCAGTTCTGCCATTGTTCGCATGGAAACAGCCATAGGCATGTGTAAGCAAATGGATATGGCATAGGCATCGAACTTTATTTACAGAAAGGTCTGTAGTTTGATGGCCTCTAATTTAGATCAATAATTTTCAAACTGTTTTTCACATGGAACTCTGGTGCAAGGAATGTTGACATCGCATGCTAGTGCATAAAAAAAAGCTAAAAGCAAAGATGCTGTGGCCAAAAAAGGAAGTAGGGGATCTGGAGACCGAGTCCTCTCCCCACCATGCACCAAGGCATCGCCATTGGATAGAATTGCATAGGAATCCCAGGGATCACCTGAGCACAATCTGAAAATCACTGTATTTCCTATCAATGGAAGACCCAGCTCTTGATAGAGAGGTTGGATAATGCCTCTTTAGAAAGACTACAGCAATAGTTCTCAAGCTTGACACACAGGATTTGTTAAACAACTGATGGCCGGTACTCAACCCCAGGGTGTCTGAGCCAGTAGGTCTGGAGTGGGGACCAAGAATTAGTACATCTAACAAGTTAGGCAGATGATGCTGATGTTGGCCCAAGAATCACATTTTGAAAATTGGTCTAGAGTTAAAGGAAAATTTCATTCAATTCAATTCAGTAAGCAATTTATGGGCACCTCCTAACTATACCAGGAACTGCAGGCAACCACAAGTGATACACAGCACCTGAAGCTGCCCTAGGGGGAAGATAAAACAAGTAACCTTAATAGAGAGTGGGAAAAGACAGCGCCACAGAAAAGGGCTATTTATATTTCAAACGAGGAAGAGCACATCAGGTTTGAAGAATCAGGAAGGGTGCCATTCAAGACAGAACTTCACAAAGTGGTAGGATTTCAACAATCCAGACAGAGGAACAGGCATGAGGAAAAAACAAAATCGTTACGGGGGAGGGATGTGATCAGGGAACAGCAAGTAGTCTACTTTAGAATACAGGGTGTGAGAGCATAGCCAGGCCTACCGTACGGCACCCCCAGAATTGCAGGACAAGGTCAGAAAAAGGTCATCCTCTGAAATAAAAGACAGTAAATGCAGTACTTACTACATTGAAGTAGTCACCCAAGGATGTAACTTCTAGTTGGGAGAAGACCTATCAATGTGTTACTGATGGAAACTAGATTCAGAGCGATGTTCAGACTAGACCAGAGAATTTCTAAAAATCTGAAATTTTTTAGAAGAAATCTGAAAAAATTTCTAAAAGCAATCCCTTCCAAATGCAGGACCATGATCTGCATGGAAGAAGAAAAGAACTAGGACAGTCAGCGGCCAGAAGAACGGTGAGGAGCAGATCTCCTGAGCGGCCAACAGAGAATCCTGGTGCCTCTGTTCATTATATTTCTCACTGTAAGTTAATATGTAACCACTCTGGTGTTTTTTGAGTTTCTTTAGTGTGTATTTATTCTATACCGGCTGATTGACCATCTATAGGAAAACTACAGAGAAGTCTAGAAGAATTAATCAGAATGTATTTCACACCCTCAAAGACAAGAACCAGGGGGCACCTCAGTGGCTCAGTCGGTTAAGCATCAACTTCAGCTCAGTTCATCATCTCACGGTTTGTGAGTTTGAGCTCCAATTCAGGCTCTCTGCTGTCAGCACAGAGCCCACTTTGGATCCTCTGTCCCCGTCTCTCTGCCCTTCCCCCGTTTATGTGCACATGTACATGCTCTCTCTCGCTCTCTCTCAAATAAGCAGACATTTTTTTAAAAATCCTATATCCTTAAAAAAAAAAAAAGACAAGAACCAGATTCATTAATCCAGGAACATAATATCATCTTGCAAGACTCTTCCTCCCTTGACATCTTTTAAATACAACTGGTTCAGGGCTGCCTGGAGGGCTCAGGCAGTTAAGCATCGACCTTGGCTCAGGTCCTGATCTCACAGCTTGTGGGTCCAAGCCCTGCATCCAGCTCTGTGCTGACAGCTCAGAGCCTGGAGCCTGCTTGGGATTCTATGACTCCCTCTCTCTCTGCCTCTCCTCCACTCTCATTTAGTCTCTCTGTCTGTCTCTCTCTCTCTCAAAAATAAACACTTAAAAATTTTTTTAAATAATAAATAAATAAATACAGTTGGTCCGTGTAGGACAGCAGTGGAAGGCCAGTCTGCATCAGCTTTGAATGATGCTAACAATTTTATGCTTTAAGCAAGGACTAAAGAGCTCCTAAAATAGAAGCATTTCTTAGCACCAATCACTGAAAAGATCTACCTGCCATGGTGTCTAATAAGATTTGGGGAAACCAGTGGATGAGGAGAACAGAATATAACACATCATCCACCCGAGATGTGCTAAGGCTCTGTAGTAAGCTCACAGCAGTGGCCATGGTGAGAATATCTGTGAGTTACATTGGGATAGGGCAGAGCTAGCCATTCTCTGTGAACCAGAATTAATGAGCTATGATACATACCAGAATAAAGATGACATACAGGAACATTAGGGTAACTGTTAAGCTAGCTGATTTTAAAAACCTAATTGAGGGGCGCCCGGGTGGCTCAGTTAAGCGTCTGACTCTTGATTTCGTCTCAGGTCATGAACTCACAGTTCATAGCTCAAGCCCCATGTCAGGCTCTGCACTGACAGTCCAGAGCCTGCTTGGGATTGATTCTCAGTCTGTCTGTCTGTCTGTCTGTCTCTCTCTCTCTCCCTCTGCCCTTCCTCACTGTGTGCTCTCTCTCTCAAAATACATAAACTTAAAAAAAATAAGATTAATCAAGACTTGCCTGGAATCAATGTTGGTAGCTAAATGAACCAAGAGTTGTAAGGTATCTGAATAATAATAATAGTATTATAACAGTAAAACTGAACCACTAGTTTGAACTAGTGGTTGACAACTTACTGCACAGACTTTTATTATGCGTAGTTACATCTTTGAAAAAAAAAAATACTTCTCCTCATATCAACAGTTAAATCTGCTAATTTTATCAAAAATAAAAATTTTGTTTTTATTCCATGAGTACACTCAGTTTCCACTGACTGAGGGACCACTGGAAACAAGCATGTCAGCAAGCACTGGGGAGTTACGAAGTCAAAGAAGTCGAAGAAGCCTCATACCCAGGAAAGCAGGCCTACCAGTCCTTAAAGGATCACGTAAACAAAAAGAGAATATACATTTCAAAGTATTTTTCAAGTGAGCAGCAACAAGTGACAATGGTTTTCACGACTGAACATCCCAGAGACAAACAGGAAAAGCCAATCTCTGAACTTTCTTCCACAAAGGGGGAGCACAGGAAGGTCTGCGGCGGGACACAGGTACCGCCCCTGCCTCCGAGCACAGTCAGAAGGTCTAGGCAGCACGTGCGAGGTCACAGGCACCATATACGGACTCAAAGGGCCACTGAAGGCAGTTCTCATGCTCAAGGAGCTGGACAGACACGTTAAAAGGATGAAACACAAGGCTGCCAAATGCCAAAAGACAAATGCAAATAATCAGTCCTATAGGAATTAAGAAGTGCAAAAGAGCAGGGTTTTGTGCAGGATAACTGATTATTGAGGAGGAGGAGGACCAGAAAATTCCAAGGTGGGAAGCAGATCAATTACTCTTCAGAAAATACACACAGAAAAAGAAATAGGGGGCACCTGGGGGGCTCACTCAGTTGAGTGTCCGACTCTTGATTCAGCTCAGGTCAGGTCACGATCTCACAGTTTGTGAGGTCGAGTCCCTCAATGTTAGCTTGGATCCTGCTTAGGATTCTTTCTTTCTACCTTTCTCTCTGCCCCTCCTCCACCCTCTCTCTCTCTCAAAAGAAATAAATAAACTTTATTTTAAAAGAAAAAGAGCGACCCCTGGGTGGGTCAGTCAGTTAAGCGTTGACTCTTGATATCAGCTCAGGGCATGTTCTCGAGTTCATGGAATCGACCCCCATGATGGGCTCTGCACTGACATCATGGAGCCTGCTCAGTATTCTCTCTCCCTCTCCCTCTGCCCCTCCTGTACTTGCTTGCCCTCTCCATCCCGCTCTGTCTCAAAATGAATAAATAAACATTTAAAAAATTTTTAATGAAAAATTAAAAAAAGAAATAGGAGCCAAGTATTGTGATCTGGAACACGAAAACAGAAATAAAACTGTGAATATATATTATTAAAATTCATGTGAAGAAATGGCAGCAATTCTACTCCCCTCGCCAAGAAAAATGGGTTGGGGCAGAGGAATAGGTTATAGTTTACCACCCTCCTCAGTGAAAAAGACTTGGTGAATATCGGAGGAAGTTTAAACATACAGGTAAACATACAGGTAAAAACGTCCACAGAGCCCAGTGCCACACAGCCTAGATTATTAAGGCACTGGTTAATCTACACATCGAATCATTAAATTTAAAAAGTCATGAAGTACTAGGCTATTAGGAAATAAAATAGAATACAAACCCTCAAAAGATCTGCAAATGAGAGTTTCTAATAAAAGTATGGCATAAAATCTTAAAGTGGGACAGGACATTTGGACAAAAATTATTTAAAATTCCAAAAGAGTTTCCTGAACCAACTGTCTCGAGGGCCCTCTTAGTACTTTTTTATATTCCATTAATAAATAATGACATTTCTTATTTGATTAAATGTATATAACTGATGTTTCTGCAATACTCAGATTTTCTTTAATATATTCTTTCTGATATCACATTTTCTTTCATATTATAAATCCTGTGAGTCTTCGCGATTCCCCCGATTCCCTTTAATTTTATTGACCCTTCTGTGCATAGATCCTGCCCCTCTATCCAGATACTTGCTGATATTCATACGACCAAAATCCATGAACTTCTCTGATGAAATCCTCTTCTGATCCACAGACAACAGGAAAAGCAAGAAAAGAAATCCTGAGTCCCAGACTGGCATCTCCCGGGGCCCCAACATAATGCAGTCTGGGGACATCACCCTGAGAACTGTGTTATAGAATTTTTCCAACGTTTCAGACGCGTACATGTGACATCCTCTCCACCGATTATTGCCTTATTTACAGAAAAGGTCTGCCAACCACTGCTCTAGGTTAATGATTCACAGTGTGGACACATCTAAGTGGTTACACAAGACCTCTTGGGGCACAGAAACAAAGTATTAGAACTTTTACTTTTGTTTATTGTCATACTTACACAAATTAAGCTCGACTAATATTAATTCTATGCACTGAGCACACATGTCACAGGTCACATGTCACACATGTGTCCCCAGAGAAGAGTCTGAGTCCCACGGCAGAGCACTAATTACTACTTAATGAACAGGATCATTATTATGCTTTTTAATAACCAGAGAATGACTGTTTAAATCTTCTGGGCCAGAAAAGGAGTCTACTTATTTTGTGAAAATAAACGTAAAGGTCTCTCATAGGGCCAAATTATCCATTTTCTTTCACAAAAAGTCAAGCGTCCCAAACCCACTTATTTGACGACAATGACATTCCAGTGACACTGATGCCAATTATAGTCATCCTGGCAGGTACTTTTTTTGCAACATTTATTTTTTCAGAGCACCTTGGGCGGCTCAGTTGGTTAAGCATCCAACTCTTGATTTTGGCTCAGGTCATGATCTCACAGTTCCATAAGTTTGAGCCCCACATTGGGTTCTGCTCACTGACCGCGTAAAGCCTGCTAGGGATTCTCCCTCTCTCCCTCTCTCTCTGCCCCTTCCCCACTCATGCTTTCAAGTTTCTCAGAGAAACTTGAAAAACTTGAAAAAGTCTAGCCAGGGGTGCCTGGGTGGCTCAGTCAATTAAGCATCTGACTTTGGCTCAGGTCTTGATCTCACAGTTCATGAGCTCGAGCCGCACATTGGTCTCTCTGCTGTCAGGACAGAGCCTGCCTTGGATCTTCTGTCCCCTTCTCCCTCTCTGCCCCTCGCTTCACCCGTGCTCTCTCTTTCTCTGTCTCTCAAAAATAAAATTTTTTTTCAAGTTGAAAGTCAAGCCAATAATCTGAATGACAGTTTATGGAAAACTATGTATCCATAAGCAGTACTCCTGCTAGTTAAACGGTGCTTGGTTTAGTGACTACATGCATATCTAGGAATAAATCTGGTTTTAGGAAACAGGTGTTGATCAGAATACATAAATTAATCACAGAAATAAGATAATATCCATGGTATATTGTTGTCCAAAGAATTCTGTGTTTAGGACTGTTTCATACAAAAGAACATACATAAATGTGAAAATAAACCCAAACACATACAATATAAAGTTTTTAAGCTGATATATCATTTTATCTTCCCTGGGATATATATACCCTAAATCACCCTCCCAATGACTTAACAAAAACACTGGTTAAAATATTTAAAAGATCTGTTAAAATACAGAACTGAAGAACTTCCAGAGATTACAAAAGAGATAAAAGTAGAGATCTTAGGAAGGCCTTTGTCCTGAGGATTTCAGCTAAGCCCCATCACAATATAAAGTCCTACTTGGATGGCTGTAGGAAGGATGCCCATGATGGAGAGGGAAGGAAACCAGAATTTGTCACCCAAAATATGCCTCTTGGACATAACCGTTTTGAGCTGAAGGCAATTAAGAAGCCGCAAATGTGGGGAAAGGCTCTTTGAACCCTCCCCCTCCGACCTAAAGGCAGGATGTAAATTCTTCTTTTACTAGAGACAGACTCCAGCCCAGAAATGGTGCCAGAGGGATCTGCAAACAAACCTGACTCCATTAGCTCCTTCCCATGTTTGTAACCTTCCCGCGGTCTGCTGCCCTGGGCACCGAAAACGTCCTTCCTTTGTCCCGGTCACTTCTCTGCAAATGTGGCGGAGGGTACATAAGCTGTCGTAGGTCACCACGCTGAGCTACTTTTCAGTGAGGCCTCTCTCCCCTCAAGATGAGCCGTACACGTTAATAAACTGGCTTTCTCCCATTCATCTGTCACATATAACTAGCATATAACTAAACAATCCTTAAAATCAGTTACTCTCTGTGACAGCCAAGACTACTCTGTCACGGAACTTCATCCCTTTCAAAGTCCATTGTCCTGTTATTAGATGTTATCACATAGACCTAACATGAAATAGCCTACGATCCTGGCATTCCTTTTTAGGAAGAGGAGCTACAAATTCCATGTTTCTTCCCGAAAGAGTTTTACCAGCCTGCAAGCACACATGCACGCGCGCACACACCACAGGCACAAACAATACAAGTAATGTGCTGAAGTAGTGTTTAGGACACCTTTTAAAATTCTAAAAGTTCCGCGTGCACCGATGAGGAGAACTAAAAATGTTCACCAGTCTATGGAAAAGCACCCCCCAGAAATCGATTACTTTTCCCCCTTGGATAAAGACATATAAATGTAAAGACTGTTTTTAGGGTTTACATTACGCCCCACTCATCAAGTCAGCCAGTCTTTGCGACGGATCCTACAGCACTCGTGCGTGTGTGTGTGTGTGCGTGTAAAACTCTCCCGTACGTTCACCTACCCGTTTCTCCTGCTGTTTTATTCTTCCCATGGGGTTTATACAGCACATACGAGCATCCTTTGACGTGAAAGTGGTCGTTGATTTGTCTAAACCATCTGCAGACGACAAGAACATGCGCTCAGAGCAGCATTTCCAGAGCACAGACCCCATCAGTGGCTCCCGGAGAAATGCGGGCAGCACCCGAGTCGGGTGCGGCCACTAGAGGTTGGGGCCCCGGCAGCTGGAAACAGGGCTGACAGCCCACATCCACAGCACTGCTGTTCTGCAGAGCTCGGGAGAAGGCAGCGCCGTAAGCGAGCGCTTCCTACCTCATGAGTGTCGTGTTTCCAGTGAACGGGCCGAACCTAATATCTTCAAATGGAGGTTGAAAGCCCAAAATATGTAAAGCTTCTTCCTGCGTAATAGGTGGAAGGCTGCAAAAGAAACATTGCCTTTCATTTTACAGTTCCAATCACATGCGAATAATAACCTACCTCAATGTTCATGTGTCCGCCTGACTTGTTTTTTGTTTTGTTGTTGTTATTTTTTTTTTAATTTACATCCAAGTTAGTTAGCATGTAGTGCATCTATAATTTTTAGAATTTAATGATTTCAGGAGTAGATTCCAGGGACTCATTCCCTATGCATAACCCCCAGTGCTCATTCTGACAAATGTCTTCCGTCTGACTGGTAAACAACGTTAGTAATACAGTAACACAGTGTGAACAACGTGGGTTTGAACTGCGCAAGTCCACTTACACGCAGATTTTTTTTATAAATACAGTGTAGTACTATAAATCTATTTTCTCTTTCTTAATGAATTTCTTGATAACATTTTTGTTCTCTAGGTTACTTTATTATAAGAATTCAGTAAGGGTGCCTGGGTGGCTCAGTCGGTTAAGCGGCTGACTTTGGCTCAGGTCGTGATCTCACAGTTCGTGGGTTCGAGCCCCACATCGGACTCTGTGCTGACAGCTCACAGCCTGGAGCCTGCTTCAGATTCTGTGTTTCCCCTCTCTCTGACCCTCCCCTTCTCATGCTGTCTCTCTCTCTCTCAAAAATAAATAAAACATTAAAAAAAAGAATACAGTATATAATACATACTGCATACAAAATATGTGTTCACCTACTGTTTACTTTATTGGTAAGGTTTTTGGTCAACAGTAGAGTTCAGACTGCCCTAACCCCTGCATTGTTTAAGCATCAACTGTATTTCTCATTTTTATTTTGTCACAATAATGCATATTTATTATTTTCAGCTAAAGGCTTATAAAAATATAGCAATTTTTTCTCAGTTTATGAAAAATCTATTTTTAAAAATGTTCAATGACAGGGCACCTGGGTGGCTCAGTTGGTTGAGCGTCCCGACTCTTGATTTTGGCTCAGGTCATGCTCTCAGGGTCGTGGGATTGAGCCCTGCATGGTGCCTGCTCAAGATTCTCTCACTCCACTCTCTCTCTCTCTCGCTCTCACTATCGCTCTCACTCTCTCTCCCCCTCTGTCCTTCCCCCACTCTAAAAATAGTAAAAATTAAAAATTAAAAATTAAAAAGAAATCTCCAATTACAGAAAAAGCAACAACAAGTAACTTTTGAACTGGGGGTTTTGCGATACCAATAAATTAACACACTTACTTCCCAGCTCCCATTGTGCTGTACAAGAAGTTCCAGCAGGAAATTAGTGAGGAGATGCCACAGGAGGTCTTATACTGCGGTCGGCTTATGCAGTACCTGAGAACACGGAAGACCATGTCCTTCACTCGCATGAACACAAGATACGCACACAGAAACACAGCACCCGTGGCAACTAAATGTGTTAACAAAATGAACACTTCTCTCATTAAAGCCAAGGTAAAATCTTTACCCACCTAAAATATGTTCATATTTATTAAATATATCATAAATGCATAGCAACAATAAACCATCCAGTTTAAGAAAGTTAGCTAAGTTCAACTAACCACGAGTTAGAGTAGATGTTATCCAAACCGGTAGAAAAAAATAAAATACATAAATGCAGATACCAACTACTAAAACTTCAGTGTAAGCTCCTAGTTGAGCTGCATACATGATTATTTGCAACTTCAAAACTACTGGAGAAATGAAACAAAGCATTCTCCCCGTGTATCAACTTTTCAGAGATTCTTCCACTCAGAGTAAAAAACACCCATTTATTACCCACTGTGTCCATCTAAAACCCTCGGGTTTTATCAGCAGTTCCACTGTCACAGAGAATTTTTTTTTTTTAGAATTTTATTTTATTTTATTTTATTTTTACCCTTGAGAGAGAGAAAGAGTGTGAGCTGGGGAAAGGCACAGAGAGGTGAAGACACAGGATCAGAAGCAGGCTCCACACTTGCAGCATAGAGCAGATGTGGGGCTCAAATGCACGAGCCGTGAGATCATGACCTGAGCCAAAGTCCAATGCTTAACCGACTGAGCCACCCAGACGCCCTGCATCAGAGTATCTTAAAGTGTAGCACAAAATCCATCCATGGCACAATCTAACTGCACTGAGTGACCCAGACAATTTTCCAGTTATGTGTCAAGAGAAGTGACTGCAGCTAACATGAACAGAGGAGAAAAGAAGCAGACTATTCGATTCAAAAAAAAAAAAAAAGAAATAGTGGGGCATCTGGGTGGCTCAGTCGATTAAGTGTCTGACTTTTGCTCAGGTCATGATCTCACAGCTTGTGGGTTTGAGCCTCTCATTGGGCGCTGTGCTGACAGCTCAGAGCCTGAATCCTACTTCAGATTCTGTGTCTCTGCCCCTCCCCTGCTCATGCTGTGTCTCTCTGTCTCTCAAAAATAAATAAACATTTTTAAAAATTAAAAAAAAAGAAATATTGGCTTTCAAATTACCTTTTCCTAACTGCTTGCTTGCTTTTTAAAATTTTAACACTTTATTAATTTTTGAGAGACAGAAAGAGACACTTGATCAGGGGAGGGGCAGAGAGAGAGAGAGAGAGAGGAAGACACAGAATCCAAAGCAGGCTCCAGGCTCTGAGCTGTCAGCACAGAGCCGGATGCGTGGCTCAAACCCATGAATGGTGAGATCATGACCTGAGCCAAAGTCGGATGCTCAACTGACTTAGGCACCCAGTCACCCCTCTTTCTTTCTTTTTAAGTAATCTCTACACCCATGAAGCTCAAACCCACAGCCTTAAGATCAAGCTTCACAGGCTCTACTAACTGAGCCAGCCAGGCACACCTCCCAACTGCTTTCCTCTTTTTTTTTTTTTTAACGTTTACTTATTTTTGAGAGAGAGAGACAGAGAGACAGAGAGTGAGCAGAGGAGGGGCAGAGAGAGAGGGAGACACAGAATCCAAAGCAGGCTCCAGGCTCTGAGCACAGAGCCCAGCGCGGGGCTCGAACTCACAGACTGTGAGATCATGACCTGATCTGAAGTTGACACTTAACCAACTGAGCAAATCAGGCACCCTCCCAACTGCTTTCTAATGAAGGTGCTAACAGTGGCCAAAACAAAAAGAAACAAATTTATCATCAGTAAACACAGTTTCAGTATTACCTTAAAATTAATTTAAAAAGAGGGGCACCTGAGTGGCTCAGTTGTTTAAGCATCTGACTCTGCATTTAGGCTCAGGTCATGATCTCATGAATGTGAGACTGAGCCCCTCCTTGGGAGCCTGCTTGGGACTCTCCCTTCCTCTCTGCCCTTCCCCTGCTTGTGCATAGGCTCAAGCATTCTCTCTCTCTCAATAAACAAACATTAAAAAATTAATTACAAAAAGAAAAATTACAGATGTATGTATATTTGTATGTGTGCACATAATATGCACAATGCACATACATAAATCAACAATGACCCTTGTATCTAGGGGCTAAACTAGGTTGGACCTTTAGGACTAAGATACAAAAGATTATGGTTTCTTAATTATATGGCTATCATGTAGCCACATAATACAGGAATTGTTATGGACTGAACTGCACCCACGTAAAAAGATACCTTGAAGTCCATGGGGCGCCTGGGTAGCTCTGTCAGTTAGGCATCCAACTCTTCATTTCAGCTCAGGTCATGATCTCATGGTTTGTGAAATTGAGCCCCTCATTGGGCTCTGCACTGACAGCATGGAGCCTACTTAGGATTCTCTCTCTGTCCCTCCCCCACTTGCAAGCACATGTTCTCTCTCCAAATAAATAAATAAAATTTTTTAATCAAAAAGAGATATGTTGAAGTCCTAACCACAGGGACCTATGATTACAATCTAATTTGGAAATAGGATCTTCACAGATAAAATTAAGATGAGGTCATACTGGAGTAAGGGTGGGCCCTTAATCCAAGATGACCAGTGTCCTTACAATAAAAAAAAAAGGGGGCACACAGAGAGGAGAGCACCGTGTGAAGACCCAGACACGGGAATGTAAAACGCAGAGACGAAGTGTCGCAGCAGCAAGCCTAGGAATGCCAAGGACCGCCAACAAGGCTCCGGAAGCTAGGATGAGCGGTCTAGCCCGCAGATTTCAGAGGGAATGTGGCTCTGCCGACAGCAGGATTCGGACTTCCAACCTCCAGAAGTATGAGACCGTTTCTGCTGTTTTAATCCAGCCAGTTGATGGTAGCTCTAGGAAACTCACACTAATCATCATCCAGGGAAGAAACACTACAAACTGGTTGGCATCCACAAAGGCAAAAAACTGTGAGCACATTATGAATGGTTTTGTTCACAGCTATTTCCCAGGCTGTTTAAAGAACTCCCACCCACAGAAGTGACCCTGACTTGAGAACATGTTGGCGTTACAGAGCTCTCATATTTCAAACTCAGAAGCTAACTTCCATGAGAGCTCAGGTATTCTTAGCTGCCACCAACTTTCTTTTCTGCAACTACATTTCCGACAAATGGACTTAGCAGTTGCCATGACTTGTTTCCTGCTGCTTTTTCCATTCATTTTTTTTCCCTCACTATCTTGGGTGGATGGCATTGCTTGTTGAATGGCTAACAGCTCATGGCTGTCGTAGCCACTCAATTCTTGCATGACTGGGAGTCAGTTGCTTCCGTATTCAAATAACAACATGAATATGACACGTGGGTGACCTTTTCTCTCCTGAGAAACAAGACTTCACTGTCACCTGACAGCAAGTACTGGCATGTTGTGAAGACCAAGACCAAAGGGATCATTTCCCTTTGTACTGGTTTTGCACTGAACGCCCATGACTCCTCCTGCTTGAACTTCAGTAACTCCACCAGAACATGCCTTGGTGCTGATCAGTCGGTGTCGGTTTTGCTTTCATGGGACACAATTTACCTTTTCAAATCTGCAGACTCTAGCCTTTCCTTATTTGGGGAACATTCCTTCCAGTTGTGTCTTTCAATGCAGTTTTTTCCTATTTGTTCTGATCTCTTCCTCAAGAATACCAGTTAGTGATATTTGGAACCTCTGTCAATGACCCATAGTTATCTTTTTTTTTAAGATTTTATTTTTAAGTAATCTCTACAGCCAATGTGGGTCTCAAGCCCACAACCCTGAGCTCAAGATTCACATGCTCTACCTACTGAGCCAGTCAGGCATCCCAATATCATTTTTATATATCTTTGTTCTTTTCCATTTGGGTTTTGTGCAATTTCCTCACACTGACTCACCATGACTTAATTATTTTTCTCACTGGGTTGGGTTTTGGTTTTTTTTCCTTGCTGCTAACGTGCAATGACGGTTTGTCCTCACTTCTTTCCGTGGGCCTGTCAATTATCTTCCCTACTGCAGTCATATAATCTCTTCTTTGACTTCATCTTGAAAAACTGTATGAATTACAACTTTTTCGATATAAAGGGCTTATTCTGAATTCCAAAGATGTATATGCCTTCTGCCATTGCCCATTTTTATTTGCAACTTTTATACGTACATATCAAGTTGCTTCTTCTGTCTTTACTCATCCTGAATAAAGCCGATTATCACTGAAGAGTTGTTTGCTCTGTTTGACACCCCATCATCCAATTTGTCAGGTCTGTCCCTCATTTTGGTTTTTTTTTTTATAATTTTGGTAAAAACACAAAACACAAAATTTACCATCTTCACCAGTTTTTAAGGGTTCAGCTGAGTACTGTTAACTAATTTCACGGTGTTGTGAAAGAGATCTCTAGAACTTTTCCATCTTGCAAGACTAACTCTGCACCCACTGGACAACACCCTTGTCCCCTCCCCCAGCCCAGCCTCTGACAAACACCATTCAACTTTCCGTTTTTATGAGTTTGACTACTTTATACTTCGTATAAATGGAATTATACAGTATTTATCTTTTTGTCACTGGTGACCACCAATCTACATTGTGTCTCTTTGATTTTGACAACTGGTAAGTTCCTTTTCTAAATGGAATCACACATTATTAGTCTTTTTGTGTCTGGCTTATTTCACCTAGCATAATGTCCTCAAAGCTCATCCACACTGTAGCATGTGTCAGAATTCCTTCTATTTTAAGGCTGAATTAATATTCCATCATGTGCATATACCACATTTTCTTTATCCTGTCAACTATCAATGGACACTTGGGCTACTTCCCCTTCTCAGCTACTGTGAATAGTGCTGCCATAAACACGTGTGCAAATATCTCTTCAAGATCCTGCTTTCAATTCTTTTGGATATATATACCCAGAAGTGGGATTACTGAATCACATGGTGTCTTACTCAGCTCAGGCTGCTGTAAGAAATTACGACAGACCTGGTGGCTTCAAGAACAAACACTCATTTACTTCTCACAGTTCTAGAGGCTAAGAAGTCCAGTACTGAGATGCCGGCGAATCCAGTGTCTGGTGAGAAGCTGCGTATGACCATCCCCTCGTTGCGTCCTCACATGGTGCAGCAGAGACAGAGAGGAGGGAACAAGCTCCCTCTTCCTGTCCCTTACAAGGCACTGATCCCATTCATGGGGCTCCCCCTTCCTGACCCAGTCACCTTCCAAAGGCCCATCCTCTTAGTACCATCACCCTGGGGGTTAGGATTTCAACATATGTTGGGGGTGGAGACACAAACATTCAGCCCACAACACACATTCTGTTTTTAACCTCCACACTATTTTCCATAGGGGCTGTCCTGTTTTAGATTTTTATATTCCTACCAAAAGCACACAAAAGTTCTGATTTCTCCATGTCTTGCCAACTGTTATTATTTTCTGGCTTTTTGGACAGTGGCCATCCTAATGGATGGGAGGAAATACTGTACTGCAATTTTGATTTGCCATTTCTCTGACGACTAATGGTGTTGAGCATCCTTTTGTGTGCTTGCTGGCCATTCACATAGTCTTTGGAGAAATGTCTGTTCAAGTCCTTTGCCCACTTTTTAACTGGGTTCTTTGGTACTTTTGTTGTTGTTGAATTGCAGGAGTCCTTTACATAGTCTGGATATTAACCCCTTATCAGATGTGTGATCTGCAAATATTTTCTCCCATTCTGTAGGATGCCTTTTCACTTTTTTGATGGTTTCCTCTGATGCACAGAAGTTTTTTGAGGCTTGGTGTGACCCCCTTTGTCTATTTTTACTTTGGTTACCTGTGCTTTTGATGTCATATCTTAGATATCGTTGTCAAATCCAATGTCATGAAATTTCCCTCTATGTTTTTTTCTAGTTTTATAGTTTTAGGTCTTTACATTGATGTCTTTAATCTGTTTTGAGTTCATTTTTGTGTATGGTGACAAGCAAGGGTCAAGTTCATTCTTTCGCAAGTGGGTATACTGAAGATTGTTTGCCCATTTACAAGAGTGTTTCTTTCTGGGCTTTCTACTCTGACCCATTTGTCTAGATATGTGTCTTTATGCCAGGACCGCACTGTTTTGATTACGTAGCTCTGGGATGTTTTGAAATCAGGAAGTGTGTGGCCTACATTCCACTCTGGTCCTCACCATCTTCCCGGAAATTCACTAGAGGCACGGTTCTCAGCTGGAAATCAGGGGAAAACATAACCCAGTGGCGATCAGACCACAGGATGTCTCCCTCCGCAACCCCCACTGCACGTCTGTAGTGCTGAGCTGGATCTCCACCAAGAACTCCGATGTCTCTGCACTGGGGCGGCGGCTCGCACCCCGAGAGCTAACCAGCGGGTCACTGGATGGTCTCAGGGCTGCCACATGAACTTTAGGGAAACTGCATGGTTTGAGGCAAGCAGTAGTCTTTGCAGCTCTTGGTGGCCTCCCCCTGTCCATCCAGAGTGCACAGGATTTGAGAACCATGTAGTAGAGCTTATGGTTTGGAAATGTTGTTAATTCTCTGTTTCAGGGAAGATAGAGTTTTTCCCCTATTTTTTATTTTCTTGTTATTGTTTCCATGGGTTTGAGGCATAGGGGCCAAGGCCGGGCCACGCCAAGATGGGCCACTTTGGCATGAACATTATTTTGAGTTGAAAGCAATGCAAACCCACAGATTCAGAAAAAGCTCTTTATCTCCCCCATCAAGTGCCTGCTTTACCAGGAAGAGAGCTATTGACAGGGACGTCCCTTTCCCTGAGAAGCTTATCTGCTTAATAGGACAATCTGTTTTTCAAAACATCTCCTTTCTTTCCCCGGCTAATAGCCTTCCTCTGCTTATCCCCAGGCTCCCGCTCCTCTCCTCAGCTCACATAAGCTCCATGTTCCCTCAAGGTCTTTGGAATTTCCACGTCTGTGTGAATTCCCTGTACATATGTTGCTAAATTCAATTTTCTCCTGTTAATCTGTCTTAGGTCAATTTGATTCTAAGTCCAGCTAGAAGAGCCTTGAAGGGCAGAGGAATGTCTACCTCCCTGACAGAGGAAGGAATGGAGTCAACAGACCTTACTCTGTCATATTTAAATCTCCAACTTCCATCTGAAACACCTCTTCACAAAGCCTTAGGATCACGCCTAGACACCCTTAAGATTTTCCGTATTTCTTCATCAATCCAAACTTGTTTACTGGTCTTGTTCATTCCCAGCCTAAAACTTTACTGGCTTTCTAAGATCTCCTAAGGTGTTTCCATTCCAACCCTAATCCTGTAATATCCTCAGTGGGAAATTAGTTTGTCATCCTGGCAATGTCTCCCCTCAGGTTATTTCTCCCAGCTATCCTGCCTCATCCAAGCCTTGATGGGTTCACACATTATACTACTAAAATACAATGACCCAAATGTGTTATTAAAACAAATCTGAGGTCTACGGGATTAGAAGCAAAAATGGGCAAAGGCTTTCTCCAAAGAAACTAAAATAACTGTTTTTGATTCTAGTGTCTCTTCTTGGTAGGGAAAAGTCTGTGATAAGACGGCCAACAGGACTGATCAGGAAATACCTGTCTCTGATCAAAGGCTCCCTATTCTGGGTTCTTCTTCCCACCCTGCTTGTCTCATACATTAATGAGGAACGCGGAAGTAACAGGCTATAAATTACTCCCTCTGCTGATGCTCTGGGCTCAGACCTCTGGAGAATGATCTCCTCCGAGCCCACCGATGTAAAATAAACCTCCTCCCTTCCAAGACCTCCGAGTGCCGCTTGGTTCTCCCGCCAGGTGATCCAGACCAGATTCTGCAACATTCTCCAACCCAATCAACATACTTATTACTACCAATTAATCTTTTAAAATTTCCTTTTGTTAAGAAATCCATCAATGACTTATCTCTAATCTTTTTGTCAGGAACAAAAAAAATCTAAATCCTTAGCCTGCTGTCCAAGATACAGATCATGACAGGTTACAAAGAAAGAAGATGAACTTTGGAGTCTCGCTCTCTTCAGTTTTAATACAAGATCTACCTCTTCACCATGTGACGTTCGGTAAGCTTCTTAGTTTCTCTGAGCTTCACTCCAGACAAGCCTGTCTAATCTTCATTACCAACGTGCAAGACCCCCGCCCACCATCCATGCAAAGCCCGCTAGACCCTCCACACCCTCAGACCTCCTCTCTTCAGACCCAGCTCCTCAGGGAAGCCTTTTGATGATCATTATTTCCTCTCATGTGGGTAGTTTATTCATACCCGTCATCTGACAAATTGCCTGCGATATTTTATATTGTTCTACTTAGTCCCCATTTCTCACGTAGATGTTAAACCCTGAGAAAACAAATGCTGTGTTTTGTGCATCTCTGTACTCTCTGCCCATGGTGAAGGGTCCGATATTTATGAAATACATGATAAAATCTAATATTTTTTAAACCTCAGACAAAAAAAATTTTTTTAAATCTCAAATCATAGACTAGTAATATGTAAAAGCTATCATTAATTAAACATTTTTTTCCTTTCAAATAGGAACTGTATTCTAAGGTAACCAAATAGCCACAATTGATGAGTGAAAGCTCTTCTTATTAGAAGAATGTCAGCTAATAAAGGGAGAAGATATGAAAGAAATTTGAAATTTCACCATTATCCAGCAAGGATTCGGGCCCTAATCATCAACGGTTTGGCTAAAACCACCAGGTGAAGAGTTAATGGGACAGGATATTAGCCTGAGGCCACCGTCTGCCCACCGATTACATGATGGTCGCAGAAGGGGAAAAAACAGAACTTGACACTGTGGGCTGACGGTGTCACCGCCTAAATCCAATGATCAGTCTTGGCATCTCATACGAGATGACCAGATACCACTCATCCCCTGGTGTGAGGCACGGGGGGGAGACTGTGGTCACCGAGGCAGTACTGCTGCCTAAAATGTTCCCCAGCATCTAAACCAGGTCTGCCTGTCTACCTTCCAGCTTTCAAAAAATACTGAGGCTACAGAAATAATTTAGACAACAGGGGGGAAAATCAGACAAATCCAGAAGGTAGGCCACTCTACAAGATATCTGGCCAAGTCTCTTTAAGAAGTCGATCTCTGAGGGGCGCCTGGGTGGCTCAATCAGTTAAGCGTAAGACTCTTGACTTTGGCTCAGGTCACGATCTCCCTGTTGGTGAGATCGAGCCTCGCTGTCGGGCTCTGCTGGCGTGGAGCCTGCTTGGGATTGTCTCTCTCTACCTCTCTTCTTCTCTCCCTTTGTCTCTGCCCCTTCTCCACGCTCTCTCAAATAATAACTTTTTTTTAAGTCAGTCTCCTAGAATTTAGAAAAAAAAAAGTGAGGGGAGTGAGGTAAGAGACTGTTCTAGATTAAGAGAGACATACAAGCCACAACAAGCAAACACAAAGTGTGGTTTGTGGTTGGGAACCACAACGAACAGCCAGGTGTGGAAATACTTCAAAACATTCTGGAAAACCTAAACTTAGGCTAGGAATCAGATACTAGGGAAACACTGTTAACTTTATTAAGTATGACAATGGTACTGGGTGGTTAAGGAAAACGGTCAATTTTTAGAGATTACCATCTTCTGAGATCTAATACTTTCCGCTGCTTAATATCTTCAAGAGGAGAATACTGAGGCCACTCCCTTTGATGTCTTCCTTTTTTGTCTGAAGTTTTTTTCTTGCAAGTTTGTTTCTTTACGTTGCCTAGAACGCAAGAATATAAAGTAAGCAAAATGCTCCAGAAGAAATAAGCCATCATGGAAGAACTATTCATTATGTAACAAAAAGTAATCACCACTACCTCTCAAATTATATTTGCAAACATGTTGAAGAAAAGACACATATCTTCAAGACTCCTCCCCTAGCTTAAAGAGCAAGAATAAAAACAAGTTTAAGCAACCGCGAGTGTTGGTTCCTATTAGATTCTTACATTCCGACTCCTGATCTAGTCGCTTAGCTAGGAAAAGAAGCACAAAATCTTTGGTTTAGAAAATCAAATTCCCAACAGTAAAATATTAAACTAGACCGCTTTCCAGAAAATGAATCCCTTTCTACAAAACAATAAAACCACATTAATGCAACTCTGTTAAGAAAGTAAAAGCACGAGATCCAATAATGCAATGATGTGATATTTAAAAATATCTCCAGGCCTTACAGAGACCACAAAGTGGATTAAGAACGATGCTCACATGTACATTATTAAAATGTGATTTCAGCACCAGGAATTAGAACAGAAAACAAAGTCTTCTTTCCGTGTGTGTGTGTGTGTATGTACTTAAGTGTGCACACACACACATGCATGCATGCACACACGAGTGCACACACACACACACACACGCACGCGCGCACACACACACACACACACTCTCCAAAAGACACATAAAGCAAATAGCAGTGGTGCCATAAGGGGGAGGGGAATTGGAAGCTAGACAAAAAGAAGATAAAGCTGAAAATGAGACATTGCACTCTTTAATCCTTACACTTTTTTGTTTCTAACCATGCTAATGGATTGTTCAGGCGATAAAAATTATTTAATTAAAATCTGAACTATAGGGAACAAACTAATGGTTCCCAGAAGGGAGGTGGGTAGGGGCACGGGTGAAGGAGGTGATGGGAATTAAGGAGACCGCTTGCAGAGAGGAGGGCCAGGTGAGGCGCGGGATGCTGAATCACGACATTGTGCGTCTGGAACTAATATTACACTGTTAACTGACTGGAATTTAAATTAAAACTTAAATATATTAATAAATAACATCCAAGTTTCATGTCACTAAATAACCATTAACATTTCAGACAGCTATGCTCAAATACCTCAATAATTTTCACACATACTACATTTTCAATGAAATCATCAAACCTGTTACAAAAACTATATAAGAGCTAATAGTTTATTTTATGAGTTATTCGTAAGGATAAAACATGACTGTAGAGAGATAGATCTAGAAAACAGACGTGGAAAGGGGCTCGTTTCATTCGCCCGTCACTAAAACCAAAACCAGCAGGAACTCAGAACCTACGGTGACACAGGGGATTTCTCTCGTTTCTCTAAGATGTCATAATGACAAACACCGTAATATCCAGAACACAGTTTTTCCCCACTCCCTCTGGCTTTCTGAAGTCTTCACAGGGAACACAACATTTCCACCGCGCTGAACAACCACCCGCTGGCAGACTCGAGCTGAGTCTCATTCTGACAAGTTTCTTCCGCTAATATAATAAATCTTAGGGAGTGAGAAGAAGGAGGACTTTCAGCATTTCTTCCGATGTCTTCCCTGCACAATATCCCTTAATGCCCTACACGGTTTGCCCAGCCACTTAAAATCTGAGAGGCTAACGAAGCGTGCTAATCCGTGCCCTCAGCGCCCCCCACAGTTGTCCGGACCCACATACTCTTCTCTGAGGCTCACCTGTGCCTGCCCTCCGTCCCCTTGAACTTCACCCCTAGGAGCCCGCTGGGCTACATTAGTGTGTGTTCCAAAAAAGCCTCCTTCATGAAATCCACCTACTGCCAGATGGGCAAAATGCCACTCAGTTCAGGAGAGGGGAGAGTTCTGGCAAAGTGGAAGCTAAGTGTGGGAGGAGAACATCACAGATCCACACCTCGACCCTCTGTCTCGTCAGCTCATCAGCCCCAGGAACCTCTGGCCGCTGCTGTTTGTCATGATCATGTTCCTTCTTCCGTTCCACCCTACCCACAACGCAACCAGAGAGCGCCAACAGCAGAAACACATACATACACACCTACCTCTGCTCGCCACACTGCCTTCTAGAGAAAGGTCTGAGGAGGGCAGAAAGGGGAATGTCTGGCACCTTTTTGACTTGAGGAACCACAGGACAGAGTTTGGGGCAATCACTGTCACTGGAAAGTCAGGGTGGGCGCCCCCAAAAATAAAAGAGCCAGAAAAAGGGAGACTCAAATTCTGTGCATAAATGTGGCCCCAATCTTAGGCTGACCCCCAAACCATGCATACATGGAGCAGACCCCAAAAGCACAGCTAAGGCCAAAACATGTTGGACAGAGATTTCAAATGTCCTTAAGAGACAGGATTTGTGGATTTAGTCAATCCAAATGTGTTGTTGCTAAAATTAAAAACAAACAAATGAGGACGCTTGAAATAAAGCGCTCTTTGGAGGAATATACAAGAATCCAAAATCAACACAACATTTCCAACACCCAGCATACAATCCAAAATTCTTGAGTATGGGAGGGAACTGGAAGACATGACACATTCCCAGGAGAAAAGATAAGACCAACTCCGAGATGACCCAGATTTTAAAACTGGCAGATAAGGATTCTATCTTATCTTATCTTAAGTAGGCTTCACACTCAGCACGGAGCCTAACATGGGGCTTGAACTCATAACCCTGAGATCAAGACCTGAGCAGAGATCTTAACTGACTGAGCTACCCAGGCACCCCGACAGATAAGGATTTTAAATTTTTTATGTGTTTTATTTATTTTTGAGAGACAGAGAGAGACAGCATCAGCAGGGGAGGGTCAGAGAGAGAGGGAGATACAGAATCTGAAGCAGGCTCCAGGCTCTGAGCTGTCAGCACAGAGCCCGATGCAGGGCTTGAACCCACGAACCCTGAGATCATGACCTGAGGCAAAGTCAGACGCTTAACCGACTGAGCCACCCAGGTGCCCCCAGATAAGGATTTTAAAGTGGATATTACAGGGGCACCTGGGTGGGTCTATCAGTCAAGCATCAGACTTTAGCTCAGGTCTTGATCTCATGGCTGGTAAGTGTGAGCCCCACTGTGGGTGAGCCCCCCACTTTTCTCTCTCTCCCTCGCTCTCTCTCTCTGTGCCCCTCATGGGATTCTTTCTTTCTCTCTGCCTCTCCCTCATTTGCACGCTCTCTCTCTCAACAAAAAAGAATTAAAAAAAAAAAAAAAGAGGGTCCCTGATTGGCTCAGTCGGTTGAGCGTCCAATTTTGGCTCAGGTCATAAACTCACTGTTGGTGAGTTCAAGCCCCGCGTTTGGGCTCTGTGCTGCCAGCTCAGAGCCTGGAGCCTGCTTCTGATTCTGTGTCTCCCTCTCTCTCTCCCTCTGCTCCTCTCCTACTCACGATCTGTTTCTCTCTCTCTCAAAAGTAAATTAGATATTTTTTTAAAAATTTTAAAAAAAGAAAGAAGAGAAAAAAGTGGATAACTATGCTTTATGAGAGATTAAATCTTTCAGTAAACAATGAAAAGGCAGCAAATCCAAGATAGGAAACAAAAACTACTTTAAAAAATGAATTCTTGGAATATACTTAAAAGCTACCTTGAAGACATGCACTTTATCTTTTTTTTTCAGCTATAAACTTTTTATCAAGAAGAAGATGAATCATGTCTTTTCTTTTTTGAGTCAGGGTGACACACAATGTTACGTTCATTTCAGGTACAACATAGTGATTCAACTTCTATATACTCATCACAAGAGTAGCTACCATCCATCAGCACACCACGCTATTACAGAACCGTTGACTCTATTCCCTATGTTTTATTTCGACTATATTCCCTACCTTTTATTTCCATGAGACATCACTCTCTACCTGAAAGCCCGTATCTCTCAAACCCCTTCACTCATTTTGCCTGCCCCCCACCCGCTCCCCTCTGGCAGTCATCGGCTGCTTCTCTGTATTTATAGGTCTGGTTCTGCTTTCTGATTCGTTGCTTGTTTATTCTTTAGTTTTGTTACATTTAAGTAAAATCCTATGGTATTTGTCTTTCCCTGTCTGAGGTGTTTCACTTAACATGATACCTTCTAGATCCACCCATATTGCAAAGGGCAAATTCTCATCCTTTTTTACGGTGGAGTAGGAGATGCACTTTAAATATAAAAAGATACAAGTTGAAAATAAATGGATGGAAAAAGATATACCATGCAAACACTAATCAAAAGCTGAAGTACCTAGATTAATATCAACCAAAGTAGCCTTCAGAACAAGAAATAGTACCAGGAATACTGAGGGACATTTCATAACGATAAAAAGGTCAATTCATAAGAGGAAATAAAACTCGTAATTGTGTGTGCACCTAATTAATAGAGTTTCAAATTACATGGAAGCAAAAATCAACCGAATTAAATGAAGAAAACAATCATAGCTGCACATTTCCGACACCTCATTTTCAGCCATTAGTAGAACAAGATAAAAATTAAGTAGTGACACAGAAGACGTGAGTCCCAAACACTCTGACCCAATATATATTTATAGACAGCACACCCAACAAGAATGCAGATTCTTTTCAAAGGCCCACGGTACCTTCACCAACATAGACTGTGTGTCGGGTCATAAAACAGGTCTCAGCCCATTTTGAAGACAAGTTCCTATGGCCTCTGATTTCAGCTCAGGTCACGATCTCATGGTTCGTAGGTTCGAGCCCACGTCAGGCTCTGTCCTAACAGCTCACAGCCTGGAGCCTGATTTGGATTTTGTGTCTCCCACTCTCTCTGCTCCTCCCAAGCTCATGCTCTGTCTCTCTCTCCTTCAAAAATAAGTAAACATTTAAAAAAAAATGTTTTAAAGAATTCACAAAGAAAAAAGGAATTTTAAAAAGTCAATATTTAGAAAAAGTCCCAAAGTATCTGGAAATTAAGCAGCATACTTCCAAACAGTAAGACGTATATCAAAGAAGAAATCGCAAGGGAAATTAGAAAATACTTCAAATTATATAAGAAAAATCAAGTGTACTGACACCTGTGGGCTGTGGCTAACATAGTACTTAAGCATGAAAAGCTGGAAGTGGAAAAGTCTTGAATCAAAACATTGGAAAAAGAAGAACAAAGTAAGCCCAATAAAAGTAGAAGAAAGAAAAGAATAAAAAGTTCAAATCCAGAGAATAGAAAACAAACAATTGAGAAAATTAACAAAGCTAAAGCTGGTTATTTGAAAAGATGAACAAAACTGATACACCCCTCAGTAGAAGAAAAAAAAGAACATAAATAGCCAGTGTCAGGAATGAAAGCGGAGCTATTACTAAAAGACTCTGGAGACATCAGAAGGATAAAAATGACTATTAGAAAGAACTCTGGGGAGGGGCGCCTGGGTGGCTCAGTTGGTTAAGCAGCCAACTCTTGGTCTCATCTCAGGTCATAATCTCAAGGTTGGTGAGTTTGAGCCCCACATTATCCTCTGAGAGCTCGAAGCCTGCTTGGGATTCTCTCTCTCTCCCTGTCTCTCTCTCTCTCTCTGCCCCTCTCCTGCTCACGCTCAATCAATCTCTCTCCCCCTCAAAATTTAAAAAAGAAAATCACACTAAAAATATTTTAAAGGGGCAACTGAGTGGCTCAGTTGGTTAAGCATCCAACCTCAGCCCAAGTCATGATCTCACTGTTCGTGGGTTCAAGCCCTGTGTCGGGCTCTGTGCTGACAGCTTAGAGCCTGGAGCCTGCTTCAGATTCTGTGTTTCCCTCTCTCTCTGACCCTCCCCTGTTCACACTGTGTGTGTGTGTGTGTGTGTGTGAAAAATAAATAAAAATTTTAAAAACATTAAAAAAATATTTTAAAAATAACTTTGAGATGCCTGGGTGGCTTAGTCGGTTAACCGTGAGACTCTTGATTTCGGCTCAGGTCATGATCTCACAGTTGGTGAGATTGAGCCCTGCATCAGACTCCGTGCTGACAGTGCAGAGCCTGCTTGGGATTCTCTCTCCCCCTCTCTGCCCCACCTCTGCTTATGCTCACTCTGTCTCATTTGCTCGCTCTCTCAAAATAAATAAACTTTAAAAAAAGAAAAAAGAAATAACTTTATACCAACAAAGTTGTCAGCTTAGATGAAACAGACAAACTTAAACTTGACAGAATTAACGAGAATCAAGACAACTTCACCATCACAGTGAGAGATTTGTCATACCCCCTGGAAAGCCCTCAGAAAATAGGACAGAGCCCTTCCCAACTTGCCTTAGGAGACCTGCATAGCCCTAATTCCAACACCTGAAATATATATATTACAAAAACATTACAGACCAATCACCAGTAAACATAGACACAAAGTAAACCACCCCCCCCGACATGCGGAGAATACAAATGTACATTACGTTCTGTGAAACAAGTCAACTTGGCAAATAAACAAAAAGTATGGAGGTTTTACAAAAAGAAGCCTAGAAGTAAAATACAAATCCTACCTCTACCCCCTCCTAGCGATCATCTTTCCACAAGCAACGCACCCTCTCTAAGCCTCAATCTCTTTACCTATAAAATGAGGATAAGAGTGCCTACCATATAAAAACCCTGCATGACTGCGGGTTCAAAAGAAAGAAGTGAAAAGCCATGCTGTCTGCCACAGGGCCTCCACCCTGCAGTTGCGAAGGCTGTGCACTGCACCCTAGGGGGACAGCGCCCTCTTAACTTGTGCAGTACACAACCTCCTCAGGGGTACCTGGACATCCTGCCGGGTGCTCAAACAATTTTAACGAGGAAAAGCCACACTGTTATACAGTAGAGGAGATACCTAAACATTTAATCAGGAAAGATGAATTCATGTCTCTGCAAAACTATAAAATAGTAGTATGTTATTCTGGCCACCTCATTAACCATTTCTAAGGCACCATATGCTTAACTGTGATACCTGTACTTTACAGCATTTTCAGATTCTTCAAAGCTCTCAAAATGCAAAGGTTATGTGGGAAGTTTCCAGTGGCAAGCCATTAATGAACAAAACGTCCTCTGCCCAAAGTTATTGTTTAACTACAGTGACAGACAGCACGATGGCAACGTCCCTTGTATAGCGGTATAAAAGGAAGGCTTAACAGCAAGCTTAAACAACGTATGCTGTTTTTTTTATTATTTTCACACGTGACGTTCACACCTCCTTCCTTACCTGATTTGTGTTTCAGATTCGTGGTCACCCCATCAAATTCAGATTTATCAATTTCCCATGCGAGAGGTAGCTTGCCCAGGCTATTGGATAAGTTGTCCAAGCTATTTTCTTCATTGTAGATGATTTCTGATGTGCTAGTTGGGATGCCAATGTATCGTGATGGATTATTTCCAGCAGACAAAGACGTACTATCAGGGAGACAAGAAGAGCGGGTTGAATTCGGAGGTTTGTAGATTGAGGTGGCCTGGTTGAGAAAGGCATAGTCCGAACAGATGGCATAAATCTTCTCCCGAGTATGGGTCACTGGACAGCTCCACGGATAATGACCGTCTCCTTTGGGGCCCAAGGGTGCCCCCGAGGCACGACTGCAGAACGACCGTACAGCACCTTGTAGATTCTCGTCGGGAGACGTTCTCTCGGCTTGGTGCTCACCATTTCCAGAATCATTTGCCCTTTCTGCTTCTGCAATGTTAGGCATTGAATGCAACTCGAAAAGTTCTGTTAAGGAGAAGTTGCAGCTCTTTCTGCTACTTGAAAACCAACCGTGACAATCGTTTACCGCATCCTACAGAAACTTGAGAGCTGCAGAATGGGATCTGAAGAAAAGAGGGAGGAAAAAGAAACATCAACGATCCACCAGACACTACAAAAGACTAAAAAATATATAAGCTGTTTCACAAGGCTCCATCCGATGAACACTTATTTTACAACTACTATACACCTAGAGGTATAATCACTGCCCATCTGCTTTATTAAAAAATTTTTTCCAACAATGCTTTAGAATAATGAAAAAGACAACTCAATTAAAAATGGGGGAAATATCTGAACAGTCACTTCTCCGAAGACAGTGTAGAAATGGTCACTGAACTCAACGAACAGATGTGCAACACCACTAGCCACCTCGGAAAAGCAAAGGGAAACCATGGTAAGATACTCTGTCGCACCCAGCAGGATGGCGCTAAAGAAAGACTGACAACGACAAGGATTGTTGGGATGTGGTGAAACTGGAACCTTATGCACGTCTCATGGAAAGGCGAAAGGGTCCAGTTGCTTTGGGAAACAGTTCCTCAAATACTTACAGCGTGACCATAGGATCAACCAAGTTCACTCCCAGGTGTAGACGTAAGAGAAATGAAATGCATGGCCACACAAATCTTCGCAGCACCATTATTTATAATAGCCGAATAGGAGAAACAACCCAAATATCCATCGATTGATGAATGGATACGTAAGATAAATAAAATGCAGTTTATCCATGCTATAGACTATTATTGGGCAGTAAAGATAAACGCAGTACTGACCCATGCCACACCATGGATGGACCGCGAAAGGATTCTGCTGAATGAATGGAGCCAGTCACAAAGGAGCAGACAGTGTATGATTCCATTTATGTGAAATGTTCAGAATAAGCAAATCTCCCCGTGACAGGAATTAGATTAGTGGTTACCTATAGCTGGGAGGGAGGAGGAGGCTGGGGATGATGGGATTTCTTTTTGGAACAATGACACTTTTCTATAATTGACTGAGGTTGTGAACCCACAACTTTACGAATACACTAAAAGCTCCCGAACTGGACACTTGAAGCAGGTGACTTGTATGGTGTGTGAATCAAACCCCAGTAAAGCTGTGCATCCGTCACCACAATCAGTTATCCTTAGTCGTCACTAACTTCTGGGCAGTCTCAGGAAAAACCCATTTTTCAAGTCTACACCAGTTCCTTTGGGGAAGAAAACAGAGAACAGTTTAAACAGCAACCAGGGGTGTTTGAGGAAGCCAAAGACGCATGGGACTTGACGAGTCCACAGGTGGCACAGGAGGGCACCGGATGCGGGCGCTGGATCGGAGTGTGCCCGCCTCACAGGGGAAAGTCCTCAAGAGACACAACCCGCCCCAGGTGCCCACGCTGATGTTTACTAGTCAATATCTCTGCCCACTCACTTATTTAAAAAATTGGAAGTGAGAATAATTGTCTTAGGCTTCAGAAAATCATTCTATAAAATCCCGCATACAAATACTGAATGGCAAAAACCTCTCCGGCAATAAGAAATAACAGAGGAAGGATTGTCACAAGAGCCACGGTCCCTCTGAGTCTGTGAGGAGAAAGTAGGATAGGCAATGCATGTCCTTCACATTATTTAGGTGACAGAGTTCATGACAAGGACTCCACATAACCTACAAGAGTCTATTCCCTTTATTTGTAAGGAATGCTTTCCTTCTTGTCTTTTTTTTTTTAGCATTTACTTGTTTTTGAGAGAGACAGAGACAGAGACAGAGCACACGTGAGGGAGGGGCAGAGAGAGAAGGAGACACAAAATCTGAAGCAGGCTCCAGGCTCTGAGCTGTCAGCACAGCTGGGGCTCGAACTCAGGACCCTTGAGATCATGACCTCAGCCGAAGTTGGGTGCAATACTGACTGAGCCACCCGGGCGCCCCAGGAACGCCTTCCTTCTATTCAAACCTTCGGGCACTGAGTTTGTTAGTAACTGGTGCACGGTTTATAGTTACTTGTAGAAAACTCAGTTTGGCTGGAGCCTCCCCACCAAACATGAGATGCCCAACACTATCATTTAGGAAACTTCTCCTGTTCTCAAGAAACCCTAGGAGTTCTGGGAGTGGATTTCTAAACAGGAAGCTTTAAGCCTTCTCCTTCTTCCTCATCTACTGGTGTTGTGGGGATATCGGAGGAAAGTGCGAATAGCAACTCGTATCTGAGGTTGTACAGACCAAACTGGGCTTTTCTGAGGAGTCCATTTCTCTGATTCTTAGCAGATGACCTAACAAAGCACCTTCTACGAAGCTGTTATCCTGATGCCTTTCTCTGGGAGCCAGCATGGTGGACAGAGGTAGGGTATTAATTGTGGCGTTGGGGGCGTATGGGTGGGTTGTGATAGGGTGAGGCATGAGAGAAAGCACAGGGCCCTGGTAAGTAAGGGGTAGTGACCCAGGGGTGTTGGGTCCCTCGGAGGGAGTGGTGGAGATAGAAACGCTCCAAGCACTGTCCTTATCTCTTCGGCTCAAGCTTAGCTCCTACTTTGCCACAGCTTCCTTTTTCAGATTTAATACAAGTGCGCCTGTGGGACCAGCTCTCTGTAGCGCGGGGATGTTAGGAAGGATGCTCATTTGGAACATATATAGAATATTCTTATCCAAAACAAGGCAAAAGGAAATTAGTGCATTCAGCACAAAAGGTAGGGTTGAGGGGCACTTGGGTGGCTCAGTCAGTTAAGCATCTGACTGCTGACTTGATTTCCACTCAGGACTTGATCTCACAGTTCGTGAGATCGGGCTCTGCCTCAGGCTTTGCACCATCAGTGCTTGGGATTCTCGCTTTCCCTCTCTCTCCATCCCTTTCCTGCTTGTGCTCGCTCTCGCTCTCTCTCTTTCTAAAAATAAATTTAAAAAACTTTTTCTTTAAAAAAAAATAGGGTTGAACTTTCTGGAAGCTAAAGACAAGAAAGAACATAGCACTTGAGTAACAAAAAGTTTAACAGTGATTTTCTTTGTGTTTTGGGTTTGTTTGCTTTTAAATAATGGTCGCTCAGCAAGAATGACCTCTTCGGTTGTACTTCTACAAAAAGAAAAGTGAAGATCACCAACATAAAGACATAATTTATATCGATTGTCCATAAAAGCCAATAGTGGTATGCAAACGGTCTCATCTGAGCCACGGTTTATGGAAATTTCTCTTTGAAAAACTGTGTACTATTTCTAGATTTTTATCACAGAGGTAACACAAATGACAGAGGGAAATGCTGCAAAATATCAAGGTGTTACACAAAGAAAATGAAAATCATCCAACTCCCCTGACCTCAACCCTGTTGGTGTTTATTTTCTTTCCTGATTACGTGTCAGATATGCGGAATGTTCGCCCCCATCAGTGTGAGCCCCTGAGACTAAAGGTGTTCGCATCATCTCGGCCTCGGGCTTCCCTACAAGGGAACTGAGCACAAGTTCTTACTCATAACAGAATCATCAGAGACCGCACTCAGCCTCAGGAAACACTGTGGGACAAACAGGCACCTGTCCCTCCACTAAAGAGCCTGCGGCTCCCCAGGTTCTGTCACATCTGGTATCTCCTTTCGTTCCTATTTTGGTAAACCACTCCCAGGTCCATCCCCACTCCTCGCACCCACACCCAGCACTGGGTTGACATTTCTAATCTGACTGTGCAGAGTTAATAGAAAATAAAGCTTGGACACACAGATGATCATATAACGCCCCTGCCTAAAACCTTCTGCTCCTAGAACGAAAATACAGCTCCCGGCCTGGCCGCAGGATCCATCTCTTTAAATCCACCTTATCCCTCACGCAGAGCCCCTTTCCCCCTTCCTACTTTCGGATCTCTGGATGCTGTATCCTCCTACTCACCCTCCAGTATTGATTAATTCTCATTTGTTGCCCTTACCCTTCCATGTCACTTTCTGGGGATTCTCTCTTTGCTCCCCAAGCTAGGCTGGGTCACCCTGCTTATCCCCAGGGAAGAGCTTTTTTTTTTTTTTTTTTTAAGTCTCATCAACAAAGACTTAACTTTTAAATGCCTACACCATGCTAAGCATTATTTCAAGTCCCAGATTAGGAGCCTAGATTCCAGGATGATTTGCTAGGGGAGGGTTTGGGAATTAGGAGCTGGACTTTAGCCTAAGCAGCCTCTTTTTCCTCCCCCCTGGGTGTCATCTGTGAGAACGGAGTTTCGTACTCCAGGTAAGAGAAGGGATGCTCCATTACGATTTTACTAAGAATGCAGGACTTAAGGCTCAATTTAATGATGTGATCTTAACGATCATGGCACAAGCAACAAAAATACTGTTCAACTGTGAGTGAACAAAATTTTATAAAAAGCATCTCTAGAGTAACGATTTTTAAAAGTCGCTAGAATGAACTGTTCTGCCAAATAAACGGTCTATTTCTATTCATCGCCTAGGCTACATTCTTTTCGGGTTATATTTTCAACCCGTATTTTAAAATATCAGGTCTGCTTAGGAAGGAAAGACCTTAAGAAGTCTCTTCAGCAAGCCTCCCCAGACGACAACTATTATGATCTCTACTCCGTACGCAAGGCCAGGGAAAGGCAGCAGCATGGAAGTGACTCACTAACAGTGGAAAAGGCGCCCACGACCTGGGCCAGCCGCGCTAAGCCCCAGCGGGTCAGGTCTCGGTCCTCGGCCCCGGTGTCCCGCTCACGTGCTCCAGGCCCCGGGCCGGGCTCAGACCCGGGCTCCTGCCCCGGCCGTGGCCGCCGGCCTGTGAAGGAGACCGGCTCCTCCCGCGGGCCACCGCGGCGTCCGGCGCGGGCTCCCGGGCCGGCGAGCGGAGCTCCCACCGCCCTGCTCTGCGAAGCTCGCGGCGCCGCCGGGCTCAGAGGCCGCCGGGACCCGGGGCCAGTCTCGCAGGCCGGTCCCCGCCGCGCCGGTGTGTGCCGAGGCGGCGCCGGCCGAGGGGAGGAGCCAGGCCGCGCTCCCCGCCCGCGCGCGCTCCCCGGGCCCGCGGCCCCCCGGCCCGCGTCCCCGCAGCCGGGCCTCCGGGCCCCTCCGCCGGCCTCCCTCCCGGGCCGGAAGCCGGAGTTCGCCGCTAGGGGGAGCGTGGCGGACGCCCGCGGGGGGACTGCCTCCAACGCGCCCCGGGCCGCGGGAGGCTCCAGATGCTCGGGGCCCCCGGGCGGGTGGGACGCGACAGTCAGTGCCCCCGGGCCCGGAGGGAGCCGCCTATTTGAGCTTTGAATGCACCCGTGGAAATCAATACTCGAGACAGTTGCAAAAAATAAAAAACAGAAGCCCCGCCTGGAACCCCCACCCAGGCCAGCTTTTGGCCGCGGAGCCCCCCTCCCTCCCGCACGGCGGGTCTAGGCTCCCTGGGCAGCTAGCAGGGTTCCCGAGAGGCAAGTGGGAGGGAGAGCTGGAGGTTCTGGGTCGGATCCCGGAGCTGACCGTGACCCCTCCAGGTGACGATCGCCCTCCCGGCCCCCGGTGCGGGGAAGAAGGGACGGCCACCGCGCGCTCCCGTCCAGGCCCTGCCTCGCGTGGCGTGGACACCGGCGCCTGGCAGGAGCCACCGGCATCCACGCGGACATCTCCAAATCAGGCTTTGTTCCCGAGAGCACTCGCCCCTCATCTCCCTGACACTTCCCCCTTCTTGCGGCCCAGCTCTTCACCCCCACTTTGTCCCGGGAGGAGGACAGGCACGGATGCAGTGGCCTCCACTCGGACGGCCACGGGGCTCCGGAGAGCCCACGGCCCCCCGCAACCCAGGCGGCACAGGCGGCGCCCGGGCAGGCGGGCAGCAGCAGGCCCCGCCCGCGGCGCGCGGGTGCCCGGCGGAGGTCCCCGCGCGCTGGGCGCACCGCCACCAGCAGCCACCTCCGTCCGGCCCACAGCCCCGGGTACCTCTGGCCTGTCCCGCGAGGTCGTGTCGCTGCGGCCGCCGCAGAGCCGGCACCGGACCCAGATCACAGCTTCCCGCGCGCGGCCCGCGACGTGCCTCCGGTTACCCTGGGGCTGGCGTCTCTCGTCCCATCGGAGCGCGCGGGGACAGCGCCCTGGACGGCTGTGCCCGGCGACCGGTCGTCAGATATCATTGACAACACCTTCCTTTCATCGTGTTTTATACTACCGGCCCTCTGCACGTGCGGAGGATATGGTGACAATTTTTTTTTAGTCTTAGCTGTCTCCCCGCATGCCCCTGTATTGGGCACCGAGGATGTACCTGCTCCCTACAAGCGGTGACCGCAAAGTAAATAAACGAGGGAGAGTAGGTAAAGCCTGGCAGGATTTCCGCCGGTCCTGTCGCGAACTACCAGTCCCAGGATGCCGTGGAGCACGGACGCCACCGCGCCATCCACTTGGAGAGGGGCTTACTCAGCCCGGCCGACGCGCGGGCCAATCCCCTCGCCCTGCACCTCGGGCTGGAGCCCGAGACCGATTCGCCCCCGGGGATGCTCCCGGTGCAAGTTTCCCATTGTCGGGAGAAAGAGGAGCAGCGGGCTGAGGACGGGCGCCACGCGACATCGTTCAGCCGGACCAGCCCGAGGGCCGCCTGTGATTCTCCCGGGGGAAAAGTGGGCCCCGCGCGCCTGCCCCGCGCAGCAAGCGACACCTTTTCGGAGTCGCGTGTCCCGCTGCGATCGTCAGCGTGCCCCTGCCCGAGCCGGCGCTGGTCCCGGCCACTTCTGCCACTTCATTTATCCGTGGATCCTTTCGAGAGTCGGTCTTGTAAATGTTTAGCATTTTGCTGCTCTGCTGCTTCTTTCTGGGGACAGTGCCAGCGCTTGCCGAGACGGGCGGGGAGAGGCGACTGAGTCCGGAGAAGAGCGAAGTATGGGGACCCGGGCTGAAGGCAGCGGTCGTGCTTCCCGCTCGCTACTTCTATATTCAGGCGGTGGATACTTCAGGAAATAAGTAAGTCCAGAGACGGCTCCCTAACTATTCTGGAATGCAGTGAAAATGGACTGTTTCTCCCTTTAAGTTTTATCCGCCCAAGGTTTTTCCGCAGCGGTTTAAATTCCAAGATACTTGGATGCTAGCCACATGCGGTTGTAACAGTCTTTCCCCGTCCCAGTCAATTTTTCTCCGTAGCTTTAGAAATATTTCCGGATTCGCTCCTCCTAGATAGGTTGGTAGAGGAGACCAAACCTCTGCACTTTGCTGGAAGTTCTATTTCTACCTACTTTTGCTTAAGCTGTTATAAGGAATGTGCACACGCAGTTGTGAAAATTTCGGTTGGTTCATCTCTCTGTGGTGCTGCCCTCTTCTTTCAGGTAGGTATCTGCAGGTGAAAGTGTTTTGAAAGTCACAAGGAAAAATGAAACACTACTTCAGACTTTACAGTTAATAGGGAAAGTATCAAAGTGTAAATCTCCTATGTGTCTGTAGCAAACATTATTGCATTCCATTGAATTCAACCATTAAGATGAAAACTTAAAACTTACTTTTAGAATTCACATACTTCTGGGGCACTTGGGTGGCTCAGTGGAGCTTTCTGCCCAGATCAAGTTCTTAGGGTCCTGGGATCAAGACTCAAGTCCGACTCCACGCTCTATATGGAACCTGCTTAAGATTCTCTCTCTCCCTCCCTCTGCCCCTCTCCCCTGCTCTGTCTCTCTCCCTAAAATAAAAATAAATTAGAATTCACATACTTCTGAAATGATTGCCTTTTTTTTTAATGGATGCTGACCATGTATATTTTTTAGGGAAAAAAAAATCTTGGGTATTCCAAGAAAAACTTCCAACAAGTTTTCCAAAGCATAAAAAAAAAAGTTACCAACTTTGTCACTCTCCAATAATAATTGGAGAAATGAGATACTATTTTAACAATCTTAATAGGGCTTAATGGCACTCACTTAAAAAACTTCTAGGGTCACCTGGTTGGCTCAGCCCCTGGACTACGGGACTTGGTTTCAGCTCAGGTCATGAACTCACAGGGTTCGTAGGTTTGGCCCGCCAAAGGCTCTGTGCTGACAGTGTGAAGCCCACTTGGGATTCTCTCTCCCCCTTCTCTGCCCCTCCCCTGCTCATGTTCTTAGATGATGCACTGCCTTCTGGCTTTTGCCCATTGCTGAACATGATTTATAATATTGACCTTTTAAAGAATCATTGAGAGGGGGTGCCTGGGTGACTCAGTGGGTTAAGCATCTGACTTCGGCTCAGGTCGGGATCTCACAATTCATGAGCTGGAGACCCACTTAGTGTGAATACAGGAGTCCTGCTTAGGGTGAGCCCTGATTCTCTCTCTCTTTCTCCCTCCCTCCCTCCGTCTCTGCCCTTTGTGGGATTCTCTCTCTCTGCCCCTTACCCACTTGCACCCTCTCTCTGTCAGAAAGAAAGAACAGAAGGAGGGGTGAAGGAAAGAAAGAGATAGAAAAAAGAATCATTGAAAGAGACTTTTCAAAAGGTCATTATCTTTAGAGGCACCATTTGACCACAATTTCCAGATACATGAAAGGAATAGTAGGTTGATGAGAGATGGTTTTGTTTGTTTGTTTGTTTGTTTGTTTTAGGGAGAGAGAGAGAGAATATTACGTGCCAGAGTCCAGTTCCAGCAGGTCCCTGAAGGATGGACAGTGTTGGTGAAAGGGAGCGAGAGAGCCTTGGCTTCTTTCTGCTCAGCAGGCAGGCATCTCTGCACTCACCCGAGAGTCAGCTTTATTTATTGACAAAATGTATGGGGTACAAAACAGAGGTGGCAACTGCCTTAGACAATGATTTTTTGTAACAAATTCTTTGGTATGTAAAAATTTCCCAGAACATAGATTGGTGGAAGACTCCTGCATCATCTTTACCAATAGAGATTGAAGTAGGTGACTAGATGTTTATCACTTGGGGAAGGAAGGGATCTTTAGCATTCAAATACAAAGCAAAGTTTTTAGCATAGCAAAGACAAGAGTTAGTTCTTTTGTGAGCAGGGGTCAATAGCCTGTTTTTTGAGGGGAAGAAAAACAGGTTTTCTCAGGAAATGTAATATTTGCTCCTATAATCACAAAAGAAGAAACTCCTATAACAAGTTTTTTCATAAAGTACAATTCACATATTTTTAGCATAAGAAGGCAAGTCACCCCTGATATCAGTCAGTCAGGTGCCTTGGGGGTCGGTGCTCAAGCAGAAATTGAGTGGGGGTTGAGTGGGGGTAGATGCCGGTTGCCATCTGATGGTGGGAGGCCTTGCAAACCCACCTTACTTCAGAGATGGCTCCTGACCCAGCCCGCAGGTCCTGAGGGAGGGAGGGAGAATTGGGGGGCAGGGGCACAGAGAATGGAGGCAAGACAAAGTTTCTGATCAAGCCTCAGTTTATTGAGAAAAAACATTCATCTTATAAAGAGCAGAAAGCACAGGTCAGTTGCTAAGAAACAGGGTCACGTGAAGGGGCTAGGGTAAAGAAAAAAAACCACAGAAGCCGCAGTTTTAGCACAGCGTCTGAGGAGCCGATAAGAAAGTCCAGCCAAGCTGTCTCCGGCCTTGAGCTGGGAGTGATAACACTGTCCAGCCCTGCAGGTGGCTGATCTTAGGTCAAGGCACACATCTCTTCCCCTGGCAGCTCTTTCTGGCAGCTCTCCACAGGCTCCCAGCAATTAAACAGGTTCCACGCTTAGCACAGAACCCAATGCAGGGCTTGATCCCACAACCTTGGGATCGTGTCCTGAGCTGGAATCAAGAGTCACACACTCAACCGACTGAACCACCCAGGTTCCTCAAGACTATTTGTATATATGGAATGCACAAGCGGGTTCTATGCTTACATAGACATGTAGCCTTTACATACTCCCTTGAAATTTTCTAATGACATGTTTATGTTATCGTGGCCTTTTGCCATCCTCTCCCATTTCTTACATCTCTGATCCATCACATTCATTCTGGCACTATGTGCCTATGAGAGGGGCGGCAAGCACGTATGTCAGGGGGAGAGCCTGAGGAAAACAGTAAGGCTTACGGACTGGAGAGCATACTCTTTGTGCGTTCGTGCCTTAAAATAATCTTTACATCTTGCTGTTCCCGTGACAGGTTCACATCGTCTCCAGGTGAAAAGGTGTTCCAGATTAAAATCTCAGCCCCAGAAGAGCAATTCACGAGAGTTGGAGTCCAGGTTTTAGACCGAAAGGATGGATCCTTCATAGTAAGATACAGGATGTACGCAAGCTACAAAAATCTGAAGGTAGAAGTTAAATTCCAAGATCAACATGTTGCCAAATCCCCATATATTTTACAAGGTAATTGGGACGTAATTTTACAACAGTATGAATGAAGCCAGATAATGGATATTTGTTACCTGTTTTGAACACAGAGTGAAATTGTTACCGTGATACTTTGTTACTTGTGTGTAACCAGGGCCAGTTTACCATGAAAACTGTGACTGTCCTTTGGAAGATAGTGCAGCCTGGTTACAGGAGATGAACTGCCCAGACACCATTGCTCAGATTCAGAGAGATCTGGCGCATTTTCCTACTGTTGATCCAGAAAAGATTGCAGCAGAAATCCCAAAAAGATTTGGACAAAGACAAAGCTTGTGTCATTATACCTTGAAGGATAACAAGGTACAATTTGTGATGAAGGTTTGCTTGTGGGTCTTAGTGGGTTTTTTTTTTAATCCTGTTTTATTTTGTTTTGACCTTTTGGCTCTAAGTAGCTACAGAGTTTTCTTAAGTAGCAGTCAGTGGGGCACTTGGCTGGCTCGTTGGTGGAGCCTGTGACTCTTGGTCTCTGGGTTGTGGATTTGAACCCCATGTTAGGTGTACAGATTATTTAAAAATAAAGTCTTTAAACGGGCTCCTGGGTGGCTTAGTTGGTTAAGTGTCTGACTCTTGGTTTCAGCTTATGGCGTGATCTCACAGTTTGTGAGTTCGAGGCCCACATAAGGCTCTGCACTGACAGTGGAGCCTGCTTGGGATTCTCTCTCTCCCTCTCTCACTGTCCCTCCCCTGCTCACTCGTACTCTCTCACTCTCTCAAAATAAATAAATAAACTTTAAAAAATAAAATAATATAAAATATAAAATATTTTTAATACACAATTCTGGGGCACCTGGGTGACTCAGTAGGTTAAGCGTCCGACTTGAGCTCAGGTCATAATCTCACGGTTCGTGAGTTTGAGCCCCACATTGGGGTCTGGGCTGGCAGCTCAGAGCCTGGAGCCTGCTTCAGATTCTGTGTCTCCCCTTCTTTCTGCTCCTCCCCTGCTCATGCTCTGTCTCTGTCTCTCTCTCAAAAGTAAATAAACATTTAAAAAAAGTTTTGTAATCATTCTAAGGATCATTGTGATACACTTTATCTCATTGAAGTCTGCCAGTACTTTTAGCATAATAATAAATGTTCATCTCTTTTAGGTGTACATCAAGACTCATGGTGAACATGTAGGTTTCAGAATTTTCATGGATGCCATACTACTTTCTTTGACTAGAAAAGTAAGTATTTTTTTTTCTCTCAGGTATAAAAGACACGTTCAGCCCAGGTTTTACAATATAATTTTTAAAAATAACAGCATCAGTGTTGCTCTATCCTAGGACCTTATTAAAATACTATTCTGAATCTTTATGGCCTAGAGAATACCTGCATTCATTTCCTACTGTTGTTGTCACAAAGTACTGCCAACTTGGCCCATAAAACAAGAGATGTGTGTTTTCTCGCAGTTCTGGAGGAAAGAAGTCCCACAGCAAGGGGTCAGCAGGGCCATCCCCCACCCCCACCCTCCTGAGACCTGCAGGAGAGGACCCTTCCTGCCTCCCCCTGCTTCACGGGGTGTGCTGGCCATCCTTGGCTTGCAGCCACCTCCCTCCAGCCTCCGCCCCACCATCGCACGGCCTTCCCGTGTGTCTCTCTCTTCTAAGGACACAGCCATCTTGAATCAGGGCCCACCCTACTCCAGTATGACCTCAGCTTACCTAATATCTGCAGCAACCCTGTTTCCAAATAAGGTCATTCTGAGATGCCGGGGTTTGGGACTGCAGCTTATCTTCTGGGGGGGACAGAATTCAACCCACAACAAGACTTGTTAAGGAAAAATATCTTACAATAAAGTTGTCTTAGTACTCAACCTACTTTGAGCCCAAAGAAGACATCATCTTTGAGTCCTGTTCTTTGGTACAATGAGCTTCTGGCAGGGTTCCAGCGGGGAGCCTGACTGTGATAGCAAAATAGCCGGTGTGAAAAGTTCTACTCACATTTGTTACCAATTTCTTAAAACAGTTTGTTAGATAATCTGTGCCAATACGTTGATTGAATTACTCATGGACAATCATAGTCCCTTCTCAGAAATGCATAGCACTTACAATGGGTTTATTCCTTTTTTTTTTAATTTTTTTAAATTTAATTTTATTTTATTTTATTTTTATTTTGAGAGACAGAGAGAGATAGCACGAGCAGGGGAGGGTCAGAGAGAGAGGGAGACACAGAATCTGAAGCAGGCTCCAGGCTCTGAGCTAGCTGTCAGCACAGAGCCCGACGCAGGGCTTGAACCCACAAACCACGAGATCATGACCTGAGCCAAAGTCGGACGCTTAACCAACTGCCACCCAGGCACCCCCACAGTGAGTTTCTTCTGAACATAGGCAGCTACTCTGTATTCTGCCTCCTACAAGCTAAGACATCAGGGTGCTGGCAAGTTTTCCCTGCATGTGTCAGTCCAGGGAAAAGTAAGACTGCCCTTCAGATATTTGCAAATAACATATCCAATAAAGGGTTAGTATCCAAAATCTAGGGGCGCCTGGGTGGCTCAACTGGTTAAGCATCTGGCTTCGGCTCAGGTCATAATCTCACGTTCATGGGTTCGAGCCCCACATCGGGCTCTGTGCTGACAGCTCAGAGCCTGGACAACTCTGTTTCCGATTCTCTCTCTCTCCCTGTGTGCTCTCCCTCTCTCTCTGCCCCTGCCCGCTCATGCTCTGTCTCTTTCTGCCTCAAAAATATAAATAAATAAATAAATATTTTTTAAAAATTTATAAAGAACTTACCAAACTCAACAGCCCCCCCTACAATAATTATCCAGTGAAGAAATGGGCAGACGACATGAAAAGACACTTTTCCAAAAAAGATATCCAGATGGAAAAACGAACACATGAAAAGATGCTTGACATCGCTCAGCAGGGAATCAAAACCACAGTGAGGTCCCAGCTCACACCAGTCAGCACGGCTAAAATTAACAACTCAGGCAACAACAGATGTTGGCACCCTCGTGCACTGCTAGGAATGCAAACTCGTGACTGCAAACTGGCGCAGCCATTCTGGAGGACAGTGTGGAGGCTTCTCAAAAAAATTAAAAATAGGATTACCCTATGACCCAGCAATTACATTACTAGGTATGTATCCAAAGGATAAAATAATAGTGATTTGGAGGGACACATGCACCCCAATGTGTATAGCAGCATGATCAACAATGGCTGAAGTCTGGGAAGGCGGAGTAAGAAAATGTGTGTGTCTGTAACGGAATACTACTAAGTGATGAAAAAGAATGAAATCTTGCCATTTACAACAATGTGGATGGAACTGGAGGGTATTATGCTAAGTGAAAAAAATCCTTTAGAGAAAGAAAGGTATATGATTTCACTCATTTGTGGAATTTGAGAAACTTAACAGATGATCGTGTGGAAGGGAAGGAAAAATAAATACAAACAGAGAGGGAGGCAAAGCACAAGAGACTCTTAAATACAGAGAACAAACTGAGGGTTGATAGGGGCGGGGTAATTGGGTGATGGGCATTAACGAGGGTGCTTGTTGGGACGAGCACTGGGTGTCATATGTAAGAGAAGAATCACTGGGTTCTACTCCTGAAGCCAAGACTACACTGTATGTTAACTAACTTGAGAATAAAATTTAAAAATAAATTTTTAAAAAAACATGATGGGGCACCTGGGTGGCTCAGTAAGTTGGCCATCTGACTTCAGCTCAGGTCATGATCTCATGGTTCATGAGTTTGAACCCTGCACCTGGAGCCTACTTTGGATTCTGTTTCTCCCTCTCTCTTTGCCCCTCCCCTGCTCTCTCTCTCACTCTCCCTCTCTCTCTCAAAAATAAACAAAAATATTTTTTAAAAACATGAAAATATTACAGAACAATGTTGGGACAGAATGTAAAAAACATGAAACAAAACCAAACAGACAAAAAAAAAAAAAAAGACTGCCCTTCAGGACTGTAGCTTCTCAAGATGCTCTCCAGACTTACCAAAACCGTTCTTGCCTAAAACAGTAGGTTTGGGGCACCTGGGTGGCTCAGTCGGTTAAGTATCTGACTCTTGATCTCAGCTCAGGTCATGATTTCAGGGTCTTGACATCCAGCCCCATGTCAGGCTCTGAACTAAGCGTGGAGCCTGATTGGGATTCTCCCTCCACCCCTCTAGCAAGCACAGGCTCGCTTACTCTCTCTCTCAAAAAAATCTGTATCTCTCTATAGGTAGAGATATTTCTTCCTTTATACTACCCCAAACGTTTACCTGTGGCTTGATTTAAAAACAAAAAAACAGGGGTGCCTGGGTGGCTCAGTCGGTTAAGCCTCCGACTTCGG